>JBBMFX010560325.1:0-15883 GCA_037832545.1 Rhabdalestes septentrionalis
ACAGAAACTATAGGATGTAGCGCAAATGCGCGACTGAACGAATCACTCGTACAAGACGACTCGTTGTTCCCGAGTCAAATTAAAGATTGGTTCAAAATGAACGAATCGTTCAAGAACAACCATCACTAATACAAACCCCACACACCAGTCCCACATACACCACCATACCACCACCATGTCAGAGTCACAACTGTACTGAGAATAGTCCACCTCCCCTAAAATAATTTCTGGTCAACATTGTTGGTCCTGATACTGAATTTAAAGACTTGTTTTATAAGTTAACTGATTTTAACTGACACCAATTATCCATCGTGGACTTATGATGTGCTCTCTCTGCACCTCATCACTTCCTGTCCCTTTGTTTGCCATGTAGGGGTCTGAAGACCGTCACTCTCCGCCACCACTTTTGTGTGTGAATGGCCCTGGGGATGACAAGCTGTTCCGAAGCAAGAGTGCAGACATTGAGATGGCCTCAGAGAAAGAACATGTTAAAAAGATGCTCTCCGAAGGGTAACACACATATCACCTTGTTATGAGATTTACATGAATTTGAGAATTATGACATTTTTCCCAAATGTAAGTGTTTTATGTATTCAAAGTCTTATACCTAAATGTAAAACATATAAACTAACCTAAAGTATTATAGTTTCACTTTAAATAAATAATAAAGTATCAAAACTATCCACACAGTTCACACATCGAAACTAAACTGCAAATGCAAATCTCAACAAACCCAATGCAAGTACAAATCCATCTGTTCAGCCTACAGTAGTTTAGTTTTGTACCCAGACCTCATGGAAAAAAGCACATTCAAGATCAGCCAATCAGACTCCAGATCATTTATAAATATCAGTCTTAAAGGCACAGTAACAAATTAATGTAAAGAGGTTAGTTTAGTCCTCGTGTAAAAATCTAAACCGTCTTAAAATACCGAATATGGGTCATTTAGCTGTGTAGTGGTAGTAGTTTTCTGTTGTGATTAAACATCACATATTTGATGTGCATTTGGTGTATTCACATTTCACTGCCTCACTGTTAAATCAGTGCAACCCTGAGATTGCTCATTTGTACAAAATCGGCATCTTCCTCTTCAGTAGTTTTCTAGGGCAGTGGACAGAGAGCTAAATGTCAATAATGTTCCGGGTGTAAGAACACGCACAATGATGCTCACGGCCTGATTCTCAGTCTTTGTTTTTGGTTGTTTGTTTGTTTATTTGTTTATTTTTGTCCTTAGGAAGGTTGTCTTAGTTGAGGCCTAGAGCAATCTGTGCTTGTTTGGCAGTTTTTCAGTGATGTTATGTCACTATGCGTGACTGCTTTGCTGTAAATATTTCTCAGCTGATTAGCAGTTGCACAATTTCCCTGCTGGCTACATCTTTACTGTTTCTGAATGTGGCATATACAATATTCTATGCATTTACGATTAGGTGTGTAAAAATGTTGCATAATTTTAACACAGATTGTAATTTATATTTTGGATAATAGGTATTCAAAAACATGCATGATTTTGGGGAAAGGGTAGAAAAGTAAATATAAATAAAGATGTGTGGTGTTTTGTTTCAATTGTTGTGTCTGTTGTGTAAATAGTATCTCCACCCACTCGTATGTGTGATTTTAAAAATGCTTGTGAATGATACCAGTTTTACCAGATGTCTTTGTGTGTGATTAAGTAAAAGCTTTGATTGGTTAACTTTCTCTGACCGTTCTTTATATTGTTCCATAGATCAGTATGTGAGGTGAACATGGAGGCAGAGCTGGTTTCTCTACAGGAGAGCAATGCTAAACTGGTCGCAGCGCTCCATGAAGCCAACTGCAGCATTGAGCAATGGAAGAAACAGCTGGCTGAGTACCAGGAAGAGACAGACAGGCTGCGAGAGCAGGTAGAACCTACTGCCAGCTGTGTTCTCTTCATTTGTCTTGCTCAGGGCCATGTGTCTTTGGCCAGTAATTCACAGACATTAATAATAGAATGGGATTAAGAACTCAGATGTTTGGATCAAATGTTTCAGGACACCTTATTTGGTAATGTTTGTAGCACTCTGTTTTGTATTTATCAGATGATACTTACCATGAAGAGCAGATTTATAATGATCTGTCCATTTTCATTTTGAAACAATTAAAAGCACATTTTGAAGTATTGCAAGCCCATGTAAAACCCTGCTTGTGCAATAAGCCAAAACATTATGACCAGGTCAAGGATGTATTAGATGGAAGCAAACATTCGGTTTCTGTAGCTGACATGTTGTATGAAGTAGAAATAGGCAGGTGTAAAAACTGGAGCAACACTCACAGGAGATCAGAGGAACTTCAGAATGGCAAGTTTTCATAGGTGCTCCCTGGTCAGCAGTAGTGAGTATCAACAGAAGGGCGACAAGCACCCAGATCTCATTGGACAGTAAAGGAAAAAAAGGTTGTCCTGTCTGATACACTGGTAGAAATTGCCAAAAATGTACACTGTTACGGGAGGAATGTGCGACAGCTCAGTGTGCCTCGTGTGTGATCAGTGGTGACTCTGCATTAAAGGATCTTGAGTTAATGTCTTGCTGGCTGATACTATGATGCAGCCACTGAGGTTTCGTAGAGTTCATGTTTCGGCAGGTCTGGGCTGTTTCGGCACACAGAGGACCAACAGGATGTTCAGCGGTTGGTTGTTAGGTTTGGGCTTGTCTGTGTGTATTACATTTATTGTGATGCCGCCAAAGTGAAGATTTCAAATGATGACTGCACTAAGTTTTTTATTTGATCTGCAAATGAAATGTTTGTGCAAACTTTAAATCATAGCCCTATTTCAACTGTGCTGCAGACGCAAAAATGAATTTAAAAAGATCATGTAATGTTGATATTGTGTATAAGGAAAGAAAAGCAACCAGGTGGAGGAAAGTAGTTCAGGTCTCTTGGGAGATTGAGATGGTTGGTATTTTTAGCACAGAACAATGTATGGCCGTGGCCCTAATATGGAGAAAAGACAAACGACCAATGGGACCCTGCTGCTCTGAGTTTCTTCCAGCACAAACAGAAATACGAGTGACGTACCAAATTCTGAGTGTGCGAAAAATGCCAGCAGTGTCGTGGCTGCAAGGATAGAGCAAGGGTTTTTTTTTGCAAAGAGAGAAGAGAAATTCGATGCCTCTAATTCATGAAATTCTTACCATGTACTTTCTTAAAATGTGTGCGTGAATCACAGCAACATTTCTACTTCAGGCACTTTGAAGGGAATTTGCATTTCAGAAAGCAGCTGATCTTACTCAGGCAAATCGGAGCTGTGATACTTCTGGCTGTTCCCACGGGCATGACTGTCAGGACAGAACGTGACATGTGCAGTATGAGCATTTACCATTACCTCCGGAGAAGCACTATTTTAGGTGGGAATGTATTGCCTTAAAAAAAATGCCAAAGGATATGTTTTGAAAAACAGTTTTTTGAATTATTTTCTCATAAAAACCTCCAGATATAATGATACTGAAGTATTAGAAAATAATATCTAACTTTGCTATCTTATGAGGAGGCCTTGAACACCATGTATGTATTTGTCCCTGGTATTTGGCATGTTCACACATTGCCTTTATTACAGCTTCCATTTTTTTTAGATATTTGTTTTCATTTTTTTAATTTAGTTTTTTCGTGCAGAAATCTTCAAGCATATTTTCCCATGCCCCTTGTTAACACCTCAGAAGTGCTTTGCCTCAGTGCATCAGAGCTGTTTGGCAGAACAAGGTGAACCTGCACAATAAAATGCGGGCCGCTGTATTTTATGCTGGAAGAATGGAAGAGATAAAGTGCAGTGAGGTCACAAAAATAAATAGATTGAACACTGACTGGTGTACTATTATACTTGGTTTTGTAGGTTTTAGTGCAATTTTTCCCATTAAATATGTAAACTAAATTTGTTTCTGACACTGAAAAATGAATAACTTGAGTTCATAATGGCCTTTTTGATCAAAATGAGTGAAAGATATACTAAATAGTTATTAACACAAACACTGGCCCGGGACATGCTGGGAGCTGCAGTGGAATTGGGCCGCAGAACCAACCCAATACTCTGAACTTCATGGGCTCTTCATGGATGGACATGAATAGGGTTGCTATTGTGTCTTTTTAAATAATAGAACTCTCTAATTTTCTTATCTTTCACTGCCATTGCATTTTGTGAGCTGAATAGATGAACTAATGTGACCATGTGCTTCTGAATTTCAGGTGGCAGAGCTGGAGGGTCAGAGTGGTCATCCTGAATCTTGTGAGAAGAAGAATGAGGAACCCTCCTCTGCTGTAGAACAGATGGAGGCCCTTATAAAAGTTAAAGATGAAGTAAGAGCGCTTTTTGTGATGGGCAGGTGGCCCATTTGTTTCAGAAGTAAATGTTTCCAAAGTGACTTTGTGAGCATATCTTCAGTCAGTGGAGAAAAGTGTTAAAAGTGTAAGTACAATGAGTTCCAGTTTCTGAATCAAAACTGCTGACCCTGTACTTAGTTACACTTCAGAACTGCGGCTGCCAGTCTTGTCCAGAAAGGATTGGTGCGCCTGTCATTTTTCATTTCAGCCAGCAGGAGTTAAAACTTGAAATGTTAAGAGCTAAGACCAACTAATTCTAGTCAGAGAGGTGAGTGATTTCTTGGTTAGAATGAAACGCTGCAGCCAGGTGAGCTCATGCTCTTTTTGTATGATGGTCTTGATGGATTCATGTACGGTCAGATCTATGTGCACGCTTTCACCCTGTTAGAAAATTCAAACAAAATGTCACATATTTAAAACGTTCTTGGAGCTGAGAATTTATGGCAGAGCATATTCATGGTGAAAATAATGTGTTTGCAGGAGATTAACACTCTACAGTGCAAGAAATCAGTTTTTGGGGAGATGGAGAAGGAAAGAGAGGAGGCTCACAAAAAAATGCAGGTAATTTTGAGCGTCATCCTTGAAAAACGTTTGCTTTGTTAATGTTTCAGGGCTGTCTTTATCAAAGATATTAGTTAAACAATATAGTAGCATACTAATCTACTCATAACTGATTAGCTGATTAGAGTTTTTAAAAAATGCCAAACAAAAAAATAAACTTAAATGAACTGTAACACCCCCACACACAAACGTAATGTTTTTACTGGTGGCTGTTTTGTTTCTTATTTTGATGTTCTTAAGAGTGTTTTTAAAGTTGAGTTTTAGATTGTTTCTCAGTGCTTTGAGTGTTTTATTGCTGATTTTTTTATAGCAGTTTATGTATTTAATGTTTTTATTGTTGCCTGTTTTTATTTGATCTTATTATGATGTTTTGGACTGACACAATTCAGGTCTCACTTTGAGTGTGT
Organism: Rhabdalestes septentrionalis; assembly: GCA_037832545.1. Lineage (NCBI taxonomy): Eukaryota > Metazoa > Chordata > Actinopteri > Characiformes > Alestidae > Rhabdalestes > Rhabdalestes septentrionalis. The sequence continues at coordinate 5,298 of JBBMFX010560325.1, forward strand.
TAGAAAAAAAGACTCTCAAAAGGAACCGTTAAAGAAACAAAAAAACCTACAGAACTACTTTGATTTGCTATGAGGCGAAGACGCATATAATTGGGTGTGTCCATAGGCTCAGTTTCTTGTATTTCCACCATACAAAGCGCCTGATGAGAGTGGCCACATCATACCTTACATTCTTTCTTTCTGTCTGTCTGTCTGTCTGTCTGTCTGTCTGTCTTTCACTTTAAGGAGTTTACCATGAAACTCGACCATTGGTATGTACAGCTGTGTCTGCTTTGTCATTAGGAGCTGGAGGAGAAGAACGCTGAGCTGGAGCAGCAGGTCCAGAAAGCGGAGCAGACGCTGGCGTCCTCCCTGAGCGCACATCAGCACACAGAGAGTGAAGTGCGGAAAGTCATTGAAGTGCTGGACCTAAAGATCGTTGATCTGAGTGACTTGAGACAGAGCTTGGCCAAACTCGTAGATAAATAGAAGCCAGAACCTCATGACTAGCGAAGAACCAGGCAACTCAACATGACCCTCAGAAAAAACATCAAGATGAGGAGAAATCTTCCACTCCACTGAATTCCTTCCCCAGCCTTTGGCTACATGGCTGCCCTACATCTTCATTTCAGAAGTTTTTCAAATGTAGGAGTGCGAGGTTAGGCTTGTGAAGAGATCAGTGCGTCCGTGTCCATGTGATCCGCCTGCACTTTATTCACTAGAGCAGAAACACAGCGGCCTGTGGATTTTGCCTTCTCAGAAGTTTGCATTCTTCACTCTTCCTGTCCTTTTTCATGGTGGGAAGCACAGAGCATGTCCTCATCATCGCTTGTTTATTTGCTGCGTGTCTGCAGATGTCGGCCCCTTGGTGAATCAATAGTGATTCATTTCTCAAAACAACACCTGAGCACATATAAGACAACTAAAAAAAGGTGAAAAAGAAACTGAAGGAATCTTACACCACAAGCATTACTAAAACAGGTGCAAAATGCAAATGTAGGCTGCAGGTACATTCATCTAAGCTCATTATTGTTCTGTTCTTCTGTTTTTCTCTGTATGTGTGTAGTGGTTTGTCTCATTGGGTCTTTTTTTTTTTTTACCCTAAAAAGCACTTGGTATACATTTGGAGAATTAAAGGCCTGCATTAACTAGAAATAGTCGATAGATATGTAAATCTAATGTGATTCTCGTAGCGGATATAAATATAATGATAGTAGATGATGTCTGTTGCTGAAATTGTAAGTGAACTAAATTAACTGCATCTGCAGGAACAATATAGGCCTCTGTGGAGTTTGTCTTGCAAAAAGATGAAGGTAGCAGTATTGAAACGCTAAGCGCTAGAAATCTAGAAAACACTAAACTAGGGCTGTCATGATTACTTCATCATTTAATTAATCTTTTAAAAGAAGAATGGAGTCAAATGCATGTTCTCGATGATTCGACTTCGCTGTTTGAATGAACATTCTCTGCAATTGGCAGCTGTAAGTCCTCAAATTGCTACTCAGAAAGGGAGGAAACCCACAGGAGAACCTCACAAAGGCATGCATCTTTTTTTTAATGAAGTTAATGTGTGTGAAGTGAAGTGTTTAAGATTACTATTATAAATGACAGATTTTTTCTCGCTTGATCATCTAAATCATTGCTGCATTCCTCGATTACTAATATAATCGATAGTGGCAGCTCTACATTAAACCATTGTTCGACGGTACTCATCATCTCTTGCTTATTTAATCACTTCTGTTATTTTCGTAAAGCTGCTATATATGTGGGTGAAAGTTTTGTTAAACTGTTGCATTAAAATAATCCAGCAGTGAAACTGGGGATTGAAAAATGAAGTAGAGTGTTAATGTAAACTGGACTGACTGGCTGGGTGGAGTGGTGACTTTTGAGACTGTGTCTGAATTAATCTGCTTTACAGTGACAACAGCCTTTTGGTACAAAACTATTGGTTAGCTTTTTTGCTAGAAAGTATCATAGTCAAATTATGCTGTAATTCATTAACCACTACATTTATGAAGCAGAAATACGTGCTGTTCAAATGTTCAGTATCACCTATCTTAAAAGCAGCTTGTCAATTTACAGTACATGAAAACTGGATTATGGATTTAAATATTGAAAATTATTCACAAAAAATGCATTTTCAGTATTTTGATTCAACATTAAAGGAATTCTATGAATAGAAAAAACGTTATTTAGTAACATATCCGTTTACATTGATTTTATCAGGGTGTCACCCTCTTCCTTTTCTGAAGTATTCTTTCTGGATTTTTTTTATTATTATATAGTTTCTGCAGTATTATCACCATCTCTATTAATCAATTTTGCTTAATTTTTTATAACAGCCTTCTGGTCTCCTATTAAGGAAACCTGTGAATTTGCACAGGATGACCATATTACAGTCATTTTATACACCTCTCTATAACCAAAATATCTTAGATTATTCAAAACACTAGGAATGTTACACTCAGCCCATGAATTTAGGGACTACACTGAGTTCACTATTTGACATTCTCAAAGTTTGGACACAATTAGTTTGAGTAAAATGACCATATTCATGTTGCACAGCGTTTAAAACATTTAACTTCATTCCTGATTCAGCTCTGTGGTAAAAAGGTGCTAGTGGAACAGAAAGACCAGTAGAAATCTGTCCAAAATGGATTTCTCCGCCGCAGCAGAGCTTTTTTAATCGGTGTAGTTGTGTCTGCTGGTCAAACCTCCGTTAGGCGAGCTTGGGTACTATTGACTATTGACTTAGCAGAGAAGCACAAGGCTCCAGCGAGGCTTTTGGACAGAAGCTATTTTTCTAACGCTTTGTGGGATATTGTCACTTTTGTACTGACGCACAATAAAAGTTACCGCTTTACCTATTCTTGTGGACGAATGGGTCTGCTCTTGTTTTGAATAAAGACTATAATTTATACAGTTGAAAATACAATCCATGTGTGTATTTTCTCACTGAATTCTCAAGATGAGAAGAGCTGGCGAACAACTGATCAAAAGGAAATCTCATCACACTGAATTTTTAATACATTTGTCACACTGCAGCAGCTGAACATGCACACACATTTTTAAAAAGACCTCAATGCGTAACGATTCACAGATTAATCCGATGGGCTTTTACAATTGGCAACTGATTGTGCTTTGCATTGACTAACACACTGCTTCAACTCTGGTATGTTTCACTGCCAAAGCCAGAAAATGTTTGTACCTTATCTCTATGAGTCAACTCTTTTGACGTGTGTCTTGTAGCACTTTAGCACGTAGCCTCGAAAAGAACAGGTTGGATTTCCTCCTGCTGTGCGTTTCCACACCGCTTCCCTTCCGGGAGGTCGATGGGTGATGTTTCATTACAGGCAAAAAGCAAAATACATCAAGCATTCCTTGTAGTTATGGCATATGCAGTGGTCCAATTAAGCTGGTTACCATATATTATCCTAAGTTTTGTGCGTCATTATAGCTTGATGATTTCTTTGGTTATCCTAATGAGAGAGGAATGCAATAACAGCAGTGACCCGAAGCTGTTTAAGAGAGCAGTAAAATACACACATAATAATGAATGCAAATTGGCCAACTGGTAAGCTTACACTTTAAAATGGTGGAGTCTGTTTGTATGTGATTATCCTTATTAAAACAGGAAATTAACAGGTTGATGCATTAGCCTTTCTTCAGCACTTGGCCGTCGGCTTCTATTATTCTTGTGTTTTGCATTTACAGATGTGGTAGAGTTTACGTTCCTTTATAAGAGACTGAATTCCAGTAATATGCGAATTGGAAATGAAGGAGTTGCTTCGAACTATGAGCCTCTGGCCCAACAAGCAAACAACGAATAAATAAATAAATACTAAATAACGTTAAGTTATAGTGACATGACCCAGACTGTGCTCAAGCTCCGTCCATCATTTGAGGTTCGGAGTCTGGCAGGGCTGTTATTCTCATCCAGCACACGCTAATTATTCCAGACTCGGCTGCCACCTACAGTTTGGCCGACTTCAGTTTAGAAAATTGAAAAATGACAAATTAATAATATGTTCTCATTCACAAATAGCGCTTGACACACACTATTGATTCTCAGCTATTCATTGCTGAAAACGCTTGTCAGAAGAGAGTAAGGAGAGATATTGTTATGGTCGTCCAGGGAAACCATTAATTATTAAATCCTCCAACAACAAACCACATGTCAGTGTGTAGTCAGGACAGTTTGAGCTCTGGGTGGACACAGTGCAAGGTAAAGTTTTTCCGCATATTTCAGGATCTGCGTGTAGTTATTCATCAAACTGATCAAAACAGCACCGGAAATATCTGGTAAAGAAAAACAAAACATTGAGATTGAATCCGTTTCCTCCTAAAGTACGCAGTTTAAAACTCCAGTTTGTGTGTAAATTAATTTCTACATTTAGGTTTTCTGAATTGAAGTATGATTGGTTCTCTAGATAGTGACCATGAAAGTTGTTTTTATTACAACATCCAGTCATATTTATATCATGAAAGCTGTTGTAAAACGTGCTGAGATGAAATGACCTCAGAAAGGACCAAGTCAACCTTTAAGACTTGACAGTTATTTTATTGAATTTTAAGTTGGCTTACATCAGTTGTCTTAAAAATGTGGATATGTTTAATGTAGCCTTTCTAATGTCAATGATTTAAGTGTTATCATTTTTTGTGACTGCAAGGTTTCTCCACTGATCTCCTTGAATGCATTATTGCATCATCCTGGCATCACAGTTATTCTAAATTCTGTTTGCTGAGGTAGAGTTCTATGTGAAAGTTCTATTCATTCTCAGAATACGACAAGGACAAAGATGGACCGTCATAAATCCGTCTGACGAGTGCAGCAATACTGCAGTCAATGAACTTGGCAAAGTTCCCTTGAGGCCATCACTCTGAATTCTGCCATGTTACTTCAACCAGCTTTGGGAGAAAACCTCTGGAGGTTATCGAACGTCCCGTTTTGGGACGGGAGTCAGAGAAATGAGTCTGGGAAGACCTATGAGACGACGTTCCAGAGAGATTTCAAATCATGTGCCTCCATGAAAAGAGCTGCTATTTCCCAACCTGTCCCAGCAAAAGTTGAGCACAGGGACCTTCAGCATATCAAGGAGTTTGAAACAGAAGCGAGACGGGCCTTTTCCTGCCACCCTTCAGGGCCAATCAGCCGAATCCCAGCATGGACAGGCCTTGTCACCAATTTGAAGATGCACTCAGACGAGCGAGACCTGAACTTCAACACCACTCAGTCTGAGAGTTTCCCACATCTGCCTGCAGTGCCTGGGGGTACCAGACACAGGCCACCTCCTCCGGTTGTGGCTTTCCAGGGGAACCGGACGGGGGACAAACTTCCACACACCACTCAGAAAGTGTCATTTGTCCCACATGAGATCATGCCACTCAGTAAAGCAAAGACAAAACATCTAGGTAGGTCGGGAACCTTCATGCTCATTTCTCTTTCCTTTTCTGGGTTTCCTCTGATCTCACTGTACAGAATACTGTTTGTTAACGTGTGGATATCGTTGTGTGTGTGGATAAGGTGGAGCGCCAGCAATCACAGGGGACAGAAAGCACTCTTTCTTCGACTCCAGTTACAGTGACGACTTCCAGTACAGGCAGTGCGCTCCTCCACAGCCTGCCGAGAAGGTTCAGTTTCCAGGCAATGTTAATGGAGAATAGTTGAAAATGCTTTGCCTAGTTACATGTTTGATGTAAATGAGTATTATGCTGATATTTTGGTACTTCTAGGAGTCAGTTGGTTGTTAACTGGACTTTGTGATCCAGTAAGCTCTTGAATTGTAGCTCCCTGAAAGTAAAAAAATAATGTTCTGTACTCTTGTGTGCATTCTCTTTGGCTCAGCAATTCCGTTCCTCCTTGGCAATGGGAGACAAAAGGAAAATAGCAGAAAATGAAACGACTCACGCCGCCTCATTCTGCCACGCAGGTCCCCACAGGTCTGTTTTTGCTCTGCTTCCAGTGTTTTCTTGTCAAAAACTCAAAAGCTTCCCCATTGTCTCCCAGTAACATTTATTTACATGTTGCTTTAACTGTTTTACTGAAACTCTATGTGTTATATCTCTGCTTACTTTGCATATATTTATTTCCTTTGTTCTTTAGTGAACTGCCTAGCCTGATTGTTGTTAGCTGTTTCAAAGTGTCACTACGTGGGTTTACAGTGACAACTGAACAATATAGATTCAACTTAACCTCACGATTTGCTTCTTTCACCTTCCAGTTTCATCAGAATCAGAACTGAAATCAGTCAGTTGTAACCCAGGTCTTTGTCTTGGATTAAGTAATTCTGTTAGTCAATAAAAAGCTTTGTAACACAGTTGCAGGGAAAACAACATTTTTATGACTAAAAGCCTCTCCAAAATATTTCGGCACCAGAGTATCACTAGTATGTAAACAGTGTGATTCATTTCTTTTGAGGAAATCATTGTGGACAACTGACTCTTTCTTTATTGATTGATTTCTTCATATTGGAGGTGACTGGAAATAGTCATCATGATGTCTAAATACACATATAGTAATTACTTTGCTATCTAAAACCATTAGACATGATCTGAGTTTCATATGTAATGCTGATAATGATAATGAAGTATTAGTAAATCTAAAAGAAAAGTTTTATTTGGGGACTGCGTTATGTCAGACTCAGGCCTCAGTCAGTGTATTCATAACCACTGCATATAATAATTTATACTAGAGAGCTTTCAGAGGTGTGAAACCCTTCAGACATCTGGTTCATGACTCAGAAATAAGGATAATTACCCATTAAGTGCCATTGTCATTATATATACATAGTGGAGTGTCTGTAGCATTAGTGTTATTGTGCCATCGTTTTCTTCTATCACATTTCATTAGCCTCCTTTAAGGGTCAGGCTATTCACAGCTGGAGCAAGGAACAGGATCTAGTTCATTTTAATGTCTGTAATAATGAGAGAATACTTCCATAAAATCACTCAGGCCTTTCTTATCCCACAGCCTGGTCGCTCTAAAGGAGCGTTTACGTGTCAACCTTGGGGATGCTCGCGATCACAAATGGACCACAACCACAGCTGACGCTTTTACTGAATCCAAGCCTGGTACGTGTAACAGCATCCACTGCCTTTATTTTGCTCAGGATATTTGTGGAAAGAGTGTTTGCTATAGCAACACCACAACATCATGAATGCATTTATTTTGCACAGACTATGGCTCTGGAAAGTGGTGTTCCTTGGTAAAGAGGAGCTTAAATATCACAAACAAAAGTGTTTTCCAGATGCAACATTTTCTATTGCTCTACAAAGCAAAGGGCTGAGCAGGATTTCTCAGTAACGGCCAGAGTGGGTGTGGCCTATTTCTGTTCTGCATTTATGTAGCACTGTCAAAGAAACATAGTCATCTAGTCAATGAAAATATTAATATTATCTCTTCTATTACTTTCAGTTTGGGTTCGTGTTGAACCAATAAAGAGAACTCTCAGCTCCATCCCTCGAGGAGACACCGATGAGCGGAGAAACCGAGAAAGAATGACGGCCACCACTAACCGCTTCTTCTTCTCAGAGGTGGAACAAATCTCTCATTGGGATTTACAGCCTAACAGGGATATGAATCAGTTTTCACTAATCTTCCTCCCATACAGAGTTTAGATTGAACCCAAATCTTGACTGACCTGATCCATTCAGGGAAGTCAGAAAAAATCGTCTTTCTCAGATTATGATCTGTTGGACCATTTTTTCCAGTCGTCTCCAAAGAGGAAGATTGGTTGTCAGTAATGTCAACAATATGTGCAAGATCTGTTTTACTGAGGGCTGATCATGTGTCTGTTACTCCTCAGGAAAATCACAAACAGTTCCCAGTTCATGTAGATGGAGCAACCATCAGGACCAAGAGTGACGTTCACTTTGGGCCGCCCAGTTTGGGTGGGACGTTTTACAGCACAACAATCAGGGAGAATTATCCTCAGAAACAACAGGCTCCGGCCCGGCCGCACTTTTACCCCCCCGGCCGAGTCCTGCCGCATCAAGGTGTCGCTGGAGAATCTCAAGTGAAATAACATACAAATGGCACAACTATGCCCTCTACTGACTCCCATTCAGACCCACATATTCTTTTTATTCTTTTGATTCAGCTCATAATTCCGTATATTACACGCTGACATAAAACCCTGCCTCACAACTTCCACACTAAACAGCACAAAAGTTCTTAAGTGGTGTTTATTCCCACATCACCATGCTGCATGCATTCCCCAGACTCTAATAATAAGAATAGTTTACAGTTGGGAGAAGAAAACATGCTTAAATATGCCATTTTCTGCCATAATAACACATAAAATTTACTTTATTTGCTGAATAAAATATAAATTATAAATTGTCCCATTACTTTTGAGTGGGGTCACATACATTATAGTATGTGCCACTGTTACTGTCAGCAAATGAGCAGTTATTATATTGTATTATATTAATATATCTATAGTATCTGTGAAACATGTCAGAAATAAATTGAGAATGAGGAGGTTTCTCCTTCTGCTTTTTCTTTATCCTTAGGAAGCGGTCCAGCGATGAGTTCAGTGCAGAGTGATTACACTCCACCAAACAAAGGAAGAAGCAGCTTTTGCCCTGAACATTTATATCAGGTACAATACTTTTGACTGTGTTCTTGCTCTACTCTTATTTATATGAGGATTGATAGCGAAAAGACCAACCAGACACTTGTTTTTGCATTATTTTCTGCAGCAGCATGAGTTTGTTCACACTAAACTAGGCGGCAAACGGCTTTTATGTCTGATCAACTGAAAGTATGTTGACATTTAACATTTCATTGGATATATTCTGATATGTTATCAACAGATTGATCCCAATAGCAGTACAGTTCCAAAATGCTGAAAACATAAATTTCTAAGAACATAATGTCTTGGCTGACAGTGTGAGAAAATACGAGGAAAATATTTTTTGTTCCATAATTATTGGCCCTCCTTCATTTATTCCATGCCAGAATTTTCTTCTTATCTTTACAAGACGTGCCAACAAATATACATGTAACCATGATCCAGTAAAATAAATTATACACGGACATTTCAACACAGTAGCCAAGCACCACATAAGCATTCTGCTTTTGCAGAGAACAAAATGTGCATAAATATCAGTCCAAAAATATCTGTCAAATCTAAATCTGTCCAAAAATTCCATTTTTTTCAGAGCAATTATGTTCCAAAAAATTTAGATAATCCAAAAACAAGTGTCTGCATGTATCTGCCCGAGACACGTTTTCTCAAAGTGTAAGAGTATCCAGGGATTTCTTCAGAGATCTAAAGAGGTTTCTCAGTGTAATGTCTCTTCTATTTCCTTTCTAGATTAAAGCCTGCCACATCAGACCTCCTCAGAGTGAAAGCTGCTTCACAACAACCCACAAAGAAGCTTTTGAACCCAAGCCCATCTCCAAAGCATCTTTGGAAAACCCTCCAGTCCAGCATATTAGCCACATGCCATTCTGAGAAAACAGGCATGCTAAGAGATGTGCAGCGCTAAATGCCTTCTCTAAAACATGTCATGGAGGAAATGCTAAAAAAGAATACGAAATGCAGGTTTTCTTCTCACGTTAAGTTTATTAAAGCACGCTTTGTTGTGTCACACCAACTGACAACTGTCTTATCAGAGGAAAACAACTGTTTGCGGCCTGCTGCGAAAATGCTACATGTCCTCCATGTGTCTGGGTATGCGGGAGAGATCAGGATTGGTTGATAAGAGCAATGTTGCAAGTAACAACAGTCAACATTAACTACTGCTACTGTTCATACAGGGGTTGTGAGCTAATTTGTATCAGACTGTTGTATTTTACGCAGGCAGGGCAGGTTGAGACATGCAGACGTGCTACATGCTAAATGCCACAGCAGAGTGTAAAAGTTTGGCTTGAATGGACCTTTAGCTTGACCTGTAGCTTCATTCCAGGCTGCAGGCAATTCTAGGCAGTAACAGGGAAGCCTTTGGTTTTGCCTGCTGCAACCACTGGACAATGATAGGCCCAGAAAAGCCCTCACACTTTTCCAGACATGTTGACTTTTCTCTAAACAAACAGAACCGCTCTCTCTGGTCACAGCTGTGTAACCTTGAACTTGGCTGGCATTCGTTCAGCAGGTTTTCATTGTTGACCAAAACTGTATTAGCAGGGTTTAGCCTAATTTCCCCTTGCTTATGGTCTCGGGGGCAAGATATAAAGATACACACTCACCGCCCTCACCAGAACTACACCCAACAAACATTTACACGGTATGGTTTGATTGGATTCATTTGTTTTTTATTGTACATTCAGTGATGGTATAAAATAAAACAACATGTAATACATGTGCCAGTGACAGTATAAAATATATATAATGTGAGGAATTTGTAAAAGCTTATCAAATACAGTGATGTGTGATGAGATGACGATGACAATGGTCTGGACAAATAATGGGGATTTACATCAGTGATCGCTGGTTGTTATGATCGCATTTGTCTATGCTGGAGGAACAAACCCTGCCTGGGAGAGCTGTAGCGCTGTCACGGCTAGAGCCGCAGACGAGGGAGAGGATGAGAGGGAGGACGCGTCTCAGCGTTGATACAAGTTTATTTGGGATCTCTGGTTTCGAGTCACAAAGTCAGTG
>JBBMFX010560382.1:0-15876 GCA_037832545.1 Rhabdalestes septentrionalis
GTGGCGACATCAGTCCCTTCGGATAGATTTTTCTCAAAAACAGGGCACATACTAACCTAGAGGAGAAACCAAGCTGAGGCCTTTAATTTTTATTTAATTTAATTTTTAATGTTAACTTGCACGGAGGAAAATTCTTTTTACTGAGTTCGGTGGTGTTTCTGTTCTATTTGTGTGCAGTGTTGTTCTGTGTATTTGTGGACTTGGTTGCAGTTAAAAGTTTGATTAAAATATTCAACAAAAGTAAGAATGCCTGCTTTTGTAACAGAACAAATACACAAAATTAGGCAAATATAATGCTTCTCATAAAACACTAACTGCAAAAGGGTTTATATCAGCAAACAAAGCATTCAATTTTCCCAGGTAAGGCTAAATTATGAGTCTACATGTGATAATAAACGAAGAGCCATTTGGGAGCCGAAAGAGCCGGCTCTTCTTTGGGAGCCGAGCCACAAGACCCGGCTCTCTGAAAAGATCCGGATTTCCCATCGCTACAGTGAGCAACCAGGAGCACAGCGCCGGGGGGGTGTGGGGCACTGCATTGCTCAAGCGTACCTCAGTGATACCTCCAGCAGTCCTGGTGTTTGAAACCCATGACCCTCGGATCACAGAGGCAGCACCCCAACCACTAGACCACCAGCTTACTCTTTGTCCAAGGTACCTCAGTGGTGCCACTAGCAATCCTTATATTCGAACCAACTTTTCAGTTTTCGATATGTTTCATTTTTAAATGTAAGATATTTAGCTATTTACAATAGCAAACGAGTTTATTAATTAGAGTCAATTTATTCATAAGAGTCTGTAAGCAAGCCTTATATACAAGTAGCACCTAAACTGAGAAAATATTTAAGTATTTATTTTTAATCCACTCTGGCCACAGCAGGGCGCTGGCATCACACGATGATCTTGAGAGTGTGACTGTGTATGTGTATCTGTGTGTGTGTGGCACAATGCTATTTCAATTGCTATTTTTAATTTAATTATTAGAAAAGGTAGTCTAAAGAGAGCAAAGACAACAGGAGGAGCATTCAACTACAAACATTCATGCAAGTATTTCAGAGGTCTAACAGTAAAACCATTAATCAATATTTCATTTATAATGCTTTATAAATGTATAATGCTCAATGACATTGCTGCCCCAAACTAAAGGTATTGGGTGGGGTTGAGTGCAGTGCTCTTGTTCTTCCTTACTAAACTCGGCCAACCATGTCTTCATGGACCTTGCTTTGTGCACTGGAACACGGTCATTCAAGAATAGAAAAAGTTCTCCCCCAAACAGTGTCCACAAAGTAGTAGGCATGGTGTTGTCTAAAAATGTATTTTTATGCTAAATCCCAAACCCAAACCCTGAAAAACAAGTGTGTCCTGTTGTCCATTTAGTGAATCTGAAGCAGGAGTGTGTCTACGGGGGGCTGAGGGGGGGCATGCCCCCTTCAAGGGAAAAGCACTGCCCCACCAAGGTATGCTCTGTCCATCCAAAGAAAAAATGTCTCCCCCTGCCCACCCCCATATGAGTGAACTGCCCCCCCACATATGACATTCTGGTCAGATGTCCTAACCCAGACCTTAAAACTGAAGATGGCTACTCTATGCTTCAACAGTACCAGTGAGGATTATATTAATCTACTTATTAAAACAAATTGTTAGGTTTTTTTTTTTTTAATTGAGTGCTTCAGCTTATGCTGTTAGCGTCTTACTTATGGACTATGTGGGCGAACTAGTTCGGTTGCAGAAGAAAACACAGTAAATGCAGAATATGCAGTAATGTGGCTTATGAGTGAGACGTCCCTCAGTCCGCCTACCTATGCCATTTTGAACTGTTAAAAGCGCAAGTGCTTTTTCATTTTTTTTATGTTCAAGAATTTAGATTATGATTTTACTACTGTGTAAGAATAGGTTAGTGATTTCAACTCACACCAAAATTACATCACAGTCATTGGAACAAATCTGTGTAACTCGAGGACCCGCTGTAAATGTTAATCTGTTTGTCAGTTTGGCCGTAGTGTTTACTGTTTAAAGACATTCAGATGAAGAACCTGAATAACATTTATGTCTGCCTATCAGAATGATTTCATTAGTAATGCGACTAAGTTAGAAACAAAAGATAAAGTTGGCTTCGTCTCTTGCATAAAAATCCAGCCATCTCATTTTCCTGAGCTAATATAAAGCTTACAGTGTCTCCATTGTAGAAAATGTATCCCCTGGGTCGATAGCATGGCATTGCCTCCCCCATCAGTTTGCATGAAGCTAGGTATAGTGGGTTTCTTAGAAATGCCCATGCAACCCATCACCCTCCCAGGTTTGGTCATATTACGTGATAGGGGGAGTCCTAGCTAGCTTGTGGAATAGGCCTCATCACGCCCAGGATTAATATTCATGTTGGAATACCAGGAACCTTCAAGGATAAAATGTGCTTGAACAGTGTGACTCATAGTATCAGGGATTGAATTCGACAACTACTGTTTAATTAATTACAAAAGGAAAGCATGACATTGACTATAACAGTTAATGTTTGAGTTTGGGGTTTAGCATGGAGAAATTCACATGTGCATGCTACACAGAGCTAGTCATGCTAGGTTCTGGGGAAATAGGCATCTAATTATATAACTGCTGAAAGAAAAATGCTCATTGTGGATAAGGATGGACCACCGGCTAGAAGACAAAGGAGAGTTGAGGTGCTGTGTTAATGGATCTGACAGGGCATGTTATACAAGGCATTTTCTTGACTCTGGTGGACAGGCGTGACACACGGAACTTGTACTATGTGCCAAATGTCAAAACAGATCTAACACTGACTTGGAACACATTATCTAAAAGATGCAAAAACAGATAAGATAAGCTTTTATTAGTTACCGCAGAAAGTGGACAGTACAAAATAAGAGCTGCATGGAACAATAGAATAAGTCTATACAACACACTAGTATAGAGTAATAGAGCATACTATACAAATAATACAAGGTTATAAATATAGGCGTTTGTAGCAAGTGTGTATATATATATATAGAGGCAGAATATCTAAAAGTGAAAGTGATCAATCGGTCACAACACACTACTGCACACAGCGTGAATCACACAATATTCCTCCTCTGCATTCAATCCATTCACCAAGTGAAGTAGCGGGCCATGAATTCTGCACCCATGTGGAGCAGTGTGTGGGGACGGTACCAGGGAGCAGCGTGTGGGGAACGTTCCGGGGAGCAGTGTGTGAGGAGTGTTCTGGGGAGCTGTGTGTGGGGAGTGTTCTGGGGAGTGGTGTGTGGGAACGGTACTTACTCAGGGTACCTCAGAGGTTCCTAGCAGTCTGGAGGATCGATCCACGACTTTCTGATTGCAGAGCGAGTGCCCTAACCACACGAGTGTGTAAGTATTTGTCCGAATACCGTATTTTTAAAAAACATGTTATTTGTGCCTTTCCGAATACCGTATTCGTATTCTGCACCACCTCCGTGTGTGTGTGTGTGTGTGTATGTCTGTACACATTGAATAGCAGAAGACATTGACAAAAACAGTCAGCAACAGTAAAAGTAAAAAAAATTTTTTAACAATGAACAAGACAGCTGCACATTGCTCACAGTAATATCTCACCCCACAAGAACCACAAGATTGCACTCACAGAACTATTGCACATAAGAAAAACTACCATGTATGTGTGTGTTCGTTAGTATGTGTGTGTGTGGTCAACTGAACTGGGTCCAGAGGGCATCCTAGAACCAAGCATCCTTCCAGATCAGCCTGTTCAATCTCTTTCCGACCCCAGCAAAGATGCTGCTGCCCCAGCAGACCAAAGCGTAAAAGCTGGCTGATGCCACTCCTTGTCGTCTCCATCTGTGATAAGACCAACTATTGCAGAGTCATCAGAGCAATTCTGCAGGATATAGGAGGTGGATGAGAGGCTGGTAGGCAAACTGAAGAGGGTCCATTGTGGAACTCAACAGGGACTGATGCTGAGCAGGGACCAGCCACTCCAGGGTCTTCATCAGGTGTCAAAGTGCCTGCAACAAGCTTTCAGAGACTGTTTTTATAGGGCAGATGCCAAGAACCAGTATGCAATTTTGTGCCATCAGAATGTGCATGCATAAAGTTACTAGTGGGGGTCATTGACTGACATTGGTCTGCACTGTGAGAGCAATGAGGAATAAATGTAAGCTATGTTATTCTAATAAAAAATACACAGTTAATCAAATTAATCGGATAGAAAAGAAGGGAAAGTGTGACATGAAAATGTAACAGGAGAATCTAATTTAAAGAAATGGTAAGTGCTACAGATTTTGGAATACAAATTACTGGGACCCAAATTTCCAAACGTCCTGCTCATTCGAGGGAAAAGATCATTATTTAAATATGTACAGCACAATGGGTTCAAAAACTAAACAAAAATAAAAAATGTCAATGTACAGTAACACTTTGCATTGGCCATTGCACACACTTCGTTCACCATTTGCACACACTGGTCCCTGGGTGCTCCTCAGTGGTGGCAGCCCTCTTACATTATTTTACCTATATATTAAAATCAAAGTTCAGTGTAAATCAATGTACATAATACATGTGGGCATTTTAATACTTCTAACAATCCATTAGCAGTCAAGGCTGTTTTCACGTGTGAGGTTTCAATAAGAAACAAAACTGGGCATGCTGAGTTTATTGTAATCAAGGGTAATGGTGAACCACTGATGGGAAGAGTGACAGCAGTACAACTGGACAGGTGCTGACAGCTATAACAGACATCAAGCCAACACTCCAACAGAAGAACCAGAAGTATCCAGTAGAAAGAGAAATGTTAACAAGACACATTGACCCAAAGTTGAGACCTGTACCCTGGCTACTATTAGTGGCTGCTGAAAGCACTGATCCAGAGATATGCAAGATATACAAAGTAGTAATAACTGAACATTTTGAGAATATGCAATATAGAAATATGTAAATGAGCCATAGGATTCTTGGTCCTTTGAAGCAAAGTGTTACCCCAGACCCTAAGGACATGAACATTTGAACAAGTACATAAGGGACAGTTGGGTTTAGTGAGCAAGTCTCAGAACAAAAGGTTAGGCATGGACACAGCAGCCAAGAAATACTGCAAAGCTTGTCATGGCAGCCAAATAGTAACTAGATCTGACCCACCAGAACCTCTGTTACCCACAGCCTAGTCCTACATGCACTCCTCACAACTCACTCAAGTCTGGAGGTCATGGATTATTTAGTTGCTACCATGAATATGACATCATGACCAAAATAGAAAAGGTCTTTGACCATGCATGTGTATGTTTACATATGCATGTGTTTATATATATTTAAGAGGCCTAAATATACAGCAGCACTCTGGGCCTCAGCTGTCCTCTGGGAGGGAAAAGTGGTGGTGGCGTTGGGGGTGAGAGCACGTCGTCTCCTGCTATAATGGTTACGGCAACCATGCTCTGGACTGTAAGTGTAATTTGTAGACATGAATGTCCTGTTTGATGTGATTTAATGACTAAGTTTAGCAAGATTTACTTTTAATATTTTAACCATGTAACTGTGTTGAAGGGAATTCTGATGTTAAAAATCACTTTATTAGTTTAAATTGTTATTGCACTTTTGTCCATTACACAACTTTTTAATTCATATTGTCTTTTGTGTATAATAAAGCAACTGAAAATGTAATCATCACCTGTCATTAATATATATCTATTCATTTATATAAATGCATTTTTTTCCCAGTTCAGCAGAAAATGCATCAGCCAAGGCGGCAAGTTACAACCTCCAGGGTGCTCGTGGTATGTCCTCCAGGGCAGAATAGAGCCCTCACCACACGTTCCCTGCTCCCCCAGGTCAATCAACTCATGGCTCGGTCAGTGTCCTGCACAGTAGTGTCCCTCACACCTGCCTGTGACATGTACAGTGCTAGTCTGTCTCTGTGCAGAACCACAGCCTCAACCGCACCTAGTACATCACCTCACTGAGCCGCTTGGGGAACTCTCCCGGCCTCCTACATTGGCTATCATGTTTTGGGTTTCTTTTTCTGGGAGGGGCAGTAAACCCAGACCAAGTCCCATGGTACAAAATCATGTCCCCGTCTACGCATGTCATACGCCCATTTCTGATGGGTTTAGCTGCACACTTGCGCTCTCGCCAACTCATGCACTGACATCATTTGGTTTTACACTCATGTAGTCCGGCCCTGGTCGCTCCGCAATCTCTGGCTCTGGGCGGTCCAAACTCAAATTCATGGGGGGTGCACAACTTGTGCCTGAACATCAGCACCTCTGGCATGCTCGTGTGCTCTCTGGCTCTCCTGCTCTCATTGCAACCCTTCTGAGTCCACCCTGGCCCAGCCTTGCTCATGATGGCCTCAATCAGCACAGCTCCTTGCTCTTTTTCCTCCACGCGGCTGCAGTAGCGACACTCTCCGACTACACACAGGGGGGTGATGGTGCATCTGCGTTTCAGTTCTGCTGACCTGGTAGTACCACACGGGCTGGCCCTCAGGGTTTTTAAAAATCAGTAGCCATATTAGCAAAGTGTTACTGGGTAGAAGGCAGATTTTCTGTCCGCGCAGGTACAGCTGAAAGTGACGGAGGATCTGGACCACTGCTAAGAGTTTCTCATGCATTAATTTAACTTTGGCCAACACAATACTCTCAATGCTCTAACTGCGTACACTTTAACTGGGTGGGTGGCTACTCCCTCGCTACAGATTATGTGCCCTAAGAATGCAAACTCCTTTGTAAGGAGTGCATACTTCTTTGAGTTTAACTGATGCCCTGTCATGCAAATAGCCCCAATTACCTCTTCTAAGTTCTGCACCTCCCCTTTGAAAGTCTTGGTGTGCACCAAGAGATCGTACAGCATAACCAGGAAAAGCCATAACCCTTGCCTGATAGTGAAAGCTGTTTTTGGTTTAGCGTCCTCAGCTAACTCTACCTCCCTGTAACCACTCCGTAAGTCTAAGGAGGTGGACCACCATCTGTGTGTGTGTACTCCTCATACTTCGCTGCAAACAAATCCACATTCTGCATCAGTAGTAATTCCAACTCAGCTCCTTGGACCACTTGTTTTGTCTTGGTGGAAGGCCCCTTTACTGTGCGAGTCTCGTTCATTATCACGTCGGTCTCTCTGCTGCTCCCATTGAACAATGTTTCCCCCAGTCTTGCAAACATGTCCAGCCCCAGGATGCATCTCGTGCTTGACTGTCATCCTGTACACAGTGATGGTCAGGTGCTTCTTACCCCGCACCAGCGCTCGACAGTGCACTCCTTCCACATGGAGTCCTTTAGCATCACTCAGATGATGCTAGGAGTGTCTTGGCATGTAGCAGACCATAAGGCCCTCACAGTGCCACCCACTGGGCGTTTTCTATATGGCTACTTCTGCTTTCACTTGCCACTGGTGCTGGGCAGTGCCATGCTAAATATCCTAGATGCCCACAGCAAAAACATGCCCTCGGTTGGAGGGAGCATGTCACCCAGGGAGAAACTCTGCCTGCGCCAGTCACTACGGTTCACTCTCAAACCTCACCTTCGTCTACTCTGCTGGCCCCCTGTCAATGTGGAGACAATTTGATCTTGGTGGTTAAAATGGCCTTGGCTCATTCCACCCCTGTCAATGCTGCCATCAGTGAGGGGGGATCTGTCAGGCCTACCAGGTCACCAGCTCAGCCTTCACCAGGTATGGCTTGGTTGTGCCATGCTAACAGCTCGACCTGCACCAGGTATGGTTCCAAAGGCGCTCTCCCATTGAAACTTGACAACCACTTGGTGTCCCAGCTGCTTCGCTGCCGCTTCGCTGCCGTCATCTCATGTCTGGCTTGCTGCAGGATTAGTGTTTACCTCTTCTGGGCAGCGCACTGATCACCAAATGACACTAACACCATCTGCTCTACTGTTATGATTGTCCAGCCAGGCAGGTTGCCACACATGCAGAAGCAGACTTCTCCTGGTTGGGTGGAGACAAATGTGCGGCTTGCCACCATGACTATTATGCACGCCAGAATGAGGGGTAAGTAACAGCTGACATCACTGTAAACAAGGTAACAGTCAAACACAAGGTGTAGCTCACAGATGTGGTGGAGCCATACATCCTGGGGCTGAACGCATTGGCAAGACTGGGGGCAAGGTGGAGGTTGCAGCAAGACAGTTTCACATTGCTGCGTGGACCAGCTCAATCCATTGGAGCAGCAGAGAGACGAGGGCAAGGGTAATTGAGATGTGTGCGGTGGAAGGGCCCTCCACTAAGACATGTCAAGCAGTCCACGAGCTGCTGCAGAGAGACAGTGCAGCGATCACTGAGTGTCAGAGAGCCGATTTGGAATTACTACTGAGGAAGAATGTGAATTTATTAGCTGAAAAAGATGTGTGCACACCCATGGCATTGGTTCAGCACCATATCGACACTGGGGACGCTACTCCGGTCCATTTGCACCCACACCAGTTATCACTCAATAAGCGGCAGGTGGCCAAGCAGAAAATCCTGGAGATGCTAGCAGCAGTGGTGATCTGAGGATCAGGATGTTTAGAACATTTGCGCATGTAACAATATAACTGCCACTGACTCGGAGCTAAAAGCTTATCAGTCACAGTGGGGGAACCTAGGGTTGCTGCAGGGACTCTGTTGCCGTCGGTGGTGGCACCAGAATGGTCAGCATGAACTTTTGCAGGTGCCCCACAGGCTGTGAGATGACATTCTACAAGTGGTCCATTGTGGGGTTCAGACACCTCAGTAGAAAAAACTATAATGGCTCTGCAGTCAATTTTATCGGCTGGGGTGCAGGCGGGACGCTGAACCCTATGTACACTGTTGTGATGCCTGTACAGCAAAATGGGACATATGATGTGCGCCAATGAGGACATGATTTTGCGCCACCAAACCAGGTCTGGGTTTACAGCCCCTCCTGGAAAAAGGGACAGAACCCAAAACTGGACAGGCACTGGAGGGGGCCAGGACAGGTCCTTGAGCGCCTCAGGTAGGTGGTCTACCAGGTGTGGTTGAGGTGCTGCCGCAAGGCTGTAGTCCTGCAACGGGACAGACTGGCTCTGTACCAACCGCAGCTGGCAAGTCACACTGGTTCCCATGAGCCTCTGAAGGCCAGTGAGAGTGGCCATTTGGCCTATTTTGTGTGTTTCGGGGACATTAGATGGGGTAGAAATGTGTTAGGTGTTATCATGTGTTATATTGTGTTGTTATGTGTGTTATTTTGTGGGAATTGGGTCCTTCTCGTCTTTCTCCATCCTCCAGATTGTTATGGGCCGGTGGGTAGTGAGGGACAAGACAGGAGAAGTTTTTGTTGTAGTTGGGGTTGATACTGACTAATACCAGTACACCACAGTACACCATCAGGAGAATGTGATTGAGTTTGTGAAGCTGAAAATAATATATATACACTACTGGTCAAAAGTTTGGACACAATTTATCATTCAATGGTTTTCCTTTGTTATATTTTCTACATTGTAGGTTCATAAAAACAAAGAAATGGTGAAGGAACACAGATAATTAAGCAATAAACAAAACAGATTTATACAAACTAGAATATGATTTGTAATAAGGTACCATGGACTGTCATTTCTTTTTACTTAGATAAGTGGTTCTTGTCATAATGAAGCACTATTCAGTTGAATGAAATTAATCAAATGTGAAAACAGACAGTGCAAAAATTTGGGTACCCTTGTAATTTTACTGATTTGAATGCATGTAACTGCACAGTACTGATTACTTGCAAAACCAAATTGTTTGCTTTACCCTGTTAAGCCTTGAACTTCATAGACAAGTGTGTCAAATCATGAGAAATTATAGATTAACGGTCAGAATTATTAGCCTCCCTAAAGAAATCACACAAAATCCATAATATTTCATGGAAATGACCATGACAAAAACTGTTAATACTTCTATTCCTTCCAAAAGAACAAAGTTTGATTTAGATATTTTATTGATGGGGTGAAAAAGAAAAAAGTATTATCCCCTGAGTGTTTTTTTTTAAATGACAAACCACACTAAACATTCAATTACTCACACCAAACATTGTAATCAGCAATGACCTTTACATAAGGAAATCTGTTAATCAGTGTCAGTGGCACTTAGACTACTCTTACACTTTTGGTAAGAAGCAAATTCATCATGCCAAAACATTAGTCGGGACCTCAGGATAAGGATAGTAAATGCTCATCTTAAGGTTGAAGGCTGCACTGCCATTTCCAAAAGTTTGTGGGATTTTGGGTTTGTATATTTAGTTCAGTATTAAATGGACCTTACTCCTTTCTCCTTAGTTTGCCTGTTGAATGGGCCACTGGAGAGACTGACACCGGTCCATCTGGCATGTTTTGTTTGACATAGATTTTTTAAATACATATATGTAACTATTCATCCTTGCAATACATTATGTATTGTCTATATATTTTACTATTTTTTTCACTATTTTACTATTTTCTACTATGGCAAGAACAAAGCAGATCGCCCGCAAATCCAACAGTAGTAAGGTGTCTAGGAAGCAGCTGGCCACAAAGGCTGCTCGCAAGAGAACTCCGGCCACTGTGGCATTAAGAAACCTCACCGTTACAGACCCGGCGCCATTATCAAAAATCCAAGCCCGGCACCGTTATCAAAAATCTGCTTATCCTCAAGCTGCCCTTTCAGCGCCTAGTGCGTGAGATAGCTCAGGATTTCAAGACCAACCTCTACGTCCAGAGTATCAGTGTCATGGCCCTACAGCAGGGGTGACCAAACCTGTCCAGAAAGGTGGTAGAGGTTTTCGAGTAAACTGAGTAACTGTAAACCAAGACCAACTGAGAAACGAACTGCGCTAAAGTCCCCAATGTGGAACGCCCTTTCTGTACATCTGAGGAGAACACAATCAAAGTTCTGCTTTAAAAAAAGGACTTAAATTTATTTTGATATAATTTACTCTTCTTAATTTAGTGTAACTATTATTTACCTTTTATTTCTGGATACCTTCTTTAAAGTGTATAATAATAATATATTTTTTATTTATATAGTGCCTTTCCAGTGGCCTTGAGAGTCATGAAAAAATTATTTTTAAGTGTTACTGCTTGTGACAAACATGACCACAGTACAAAATCACAGACCCATTGTAATGCCAGTGTTTGTGGACAGAAGACTCTATGGCTGGGTGCCTGACTGTATACATCTGCTATGTCTAAACCACCTGGAGTGTCCACATACTTCCTGGAGTATTTTGAAAAGGAACTTTTATGGATTTTTAAAGCCTAACATGCTTGACAAACATGGTCTCTAAAATTCTTACACAGCACAAAGAGTGTCTGAGACATGCAGCTCCTGCTGCTCACACCTTTGACTAATGCAGTAATTGTATACATATTCATCAAGGCTATATTGATACCAGTGTTCATCACTAAATGATGCATTATCAATATTTGTTTAGGCACCTTGCCCATAATATAAAGAATAATACAACATTCAAAATGTTAAATATTGTGCTTTGTTTGTCACCATGACCTGGGGTATCTGGTTGTAGACAGTTTGACTCAAGAATGAATAATTTTCACTAAAAAAAAAAATGGAACAAAACAGCACCATTTATAAAGTGCTCAAATAGTGTGATACATTTTCTCTCTTGAAAAATATTTTTTGCAATTTGTTTGCAGAATTTAGTTGTTCTAGACAGTATGCATTGTAACATGCTTTTAAATTGTAAGAAAAATATTTTACGTTTTAAGATTTATAGTGTATTCAAATGATTAAAACATCTTTTTTGCATTGATCTAGGAGTCAAACAGTTATGAATACCACTTCATTATTTAGTTAAATATTCCCATGGTTCCCTTTCACCATGCAAATGCAACTAAGGTCTTGATTGAAAATGAAGCTCATCGGCCAAAAGTTAATGAACAAGTAAAAGCATATGACTGGAGGTAGAGTTAAATCCTAAATGTGTTTTATTAGCAAAATAAACACATCAGTTAACTTTATTTATTTATTTATTTTTTGGATTGTTTGCTTTTTATTTATTTATATTAATTTGTTTGCTTATCAGAGCATCCTATTTATACACATGAATTATGCATACTTTGGCAACCTTTTGCATCCTGATTGACAAGCATTTGAGAATAAACTGCACCTCATTTAAAATAATGGACTGTTTTCTCAGGCTAGGATAGGTATAATATTTAATGGTGAAAATAAAAAGTGTCAGTGAGATAGTAAAAGCTTGCTTAGAAATTCAAATCTGTTGAAAGACAGTAATGATTTCATGGTAGATAAGACGACATGGCACTTTGTAATCAGTGAGGCAACTGCATTTATTTCTTAGACCCACGAAAGTATCAGCTTTTGTTATGATGCCCCAGAACAACCTTATTCTACCTGCAGCCTCGTAAAGCTACTCATAAAAGGTTATGTGGGTGCAATTAAATGAAATCCCTTTGAATCCATACAGCCTGTATTTTTACTGCATATTCTCAATGCTTTTTTGACATGTGGACATCATACAGCTGAGATGGATCATTATGCTGTTACAGGGTATGAGCAAATTGATGCTCTCTTCAGGCCACAGTCTGCAGCTGTCCACCAGCTCTCATCTATAATGTGTGAGAGAAAGACAAAGAAAGAGAAAAGGATAACAGAGACAAATGAAACGTTATTATTAAACATTATTATTTTTTTAACAATAGAGGATAGAGCACAGAGTACTGTACCAATTCTGAACATCTCCACACAGGACTGTCTGTGTTTCTCCGTCCTGGGGTGACCTGGCATCCAGTCGGTATATGCCCAGCTGGACCCATCGATCCATTCAAATTGGTTATTCTGGAAGGTAATGGCAGCATTTCTTTAGACTCTCTCTTTTCAAACTCATATTCAAAGAAGCAATGTAGAATTATTGTTGTCAGCCCTTTGTTGCCAAAACCTTCATTCCAGTCTGTCTTGTATAAATCTGTCACCCAACATACAAGAGTGTACATAAGCACTAAATTAAAAACGTATTTCCCGTTTTATTTACACCTCACTATCACTGCGGGGTTGAGCAGATACCCAAAATACTCAACCAGGAGGAACTGACGAAAACAAATGCCAGGATCATCTTGCTGTCACTGCTGTGCCTAGAATGACCCACCACCCAAATAAGATCTGGTACATGGTGCTTCCTTTCCGTTAAGACAGGGAAATTTTCCACTAAAGGGCTACAGCCAAAAACTGTAAACATACAATGTGCACCTAAATGTTAGATGTTTCTTACAAAATGATTAATGGGTATTTCATGTTGTGTTTATACACTCCTATATGACATTGCACACATTTCTTCTTACATGGTTGCTTTTATAATTGTATGAATTTATACAATTTATATGGGAAGGGAAATATATAAAAATGTGTGTTAATGTAATGAGAACAAAGGGATTTCTTGTGGTTCATTTGTTGTGAAATGTACCGAAAAAGCCTGTTGGCGTTTTCAAGCTGCTAAGAGGTTTAACTGAGGTGTTATTTTTACTATGTCTCCATGGCCAACATGAACATTCACCTTCATGATGCCTCCCAGCCATGTCAAGACTAGGTCACCCTTGACCTTGGTCACCATAGCGACAATATGTGCATGTAGGTCAGCGCTTGTTACAGAGGCTAAGTGTCCAATGGGAGAGAGTTGTTTACAGAAGGCCTGGAAAGACATACATAATGAATGGTTTATAGACATTAATTGGTTAATCAGTACTGACACATGATTGATGATCTAATATGAGATGATATCAAGAGTGCCATCTTGCCAGTTTCAGGCAGCAATCTGGCACATGAAGGACAGTGGTTTACCTCTGCTTCACTGAAGGTCAGTAAATTTGAGTTGAAATCATAGCACTTGCCATCAATGACCTCGCCTTGGCACACAGCAACTCTCTCACCTTTCACAAACAGAGAGAGATTACTGATAATCCACCTAAAAGGGCTCTCTGGTCAAATTGAAAAATGGGTCTGTGTTCTCTAAACATGCCTACACGTCTTTTACAGCCCTCACACAATAGTCTGCAGTTCATAGACAGCTGAAAATGCAACTTGAAGCTAAGGGGAACATTATGTGTTCTGTGGATTTTTAAATACCAACATGTTATCAACCCAATGAGGAGTTGGAAATGTTATTAAACCAATTAAGCTAATTATACTACTTAGATTTCTGCATTAAACCCAAGACTGTGTTACTCACGTTCTTTCCCCTTAGCAGGCTCCATGATGCGATTGTCATTGATGTTAGCATGGCTGTATTCCATACCATGTCTGAATTCCTCCAAAGAAACTAAACATAAAGTCACATCAGCTCAGTCTGGCTCCTGGAATATTAGTTCCAAAATGTATACAAGTAAAACGTTAGCTTACCTTCATTATTATCCAGTGCTTTCTGTGACTCTGTTCTTCGAGCTAGAGGACGTTCAATGTCACGCATCAACTCAGAATTTACAACTGTTGGATCGATCAATTGTGTGTTAGGGATTAATTCTGATGCTCATAACAGTTTACATACACATCCACATAGACAGACACAGTGATTAAAACACACACCTTCATTAGATTTGATGTTTTCTATTATGTGGTTGTTCAGCAGCTCCTGTGCAGAAATGTCTTGAGAGTACTTGATACCTTTGGTGAGAGATATGTATGATAATGATAATGGCAGTGCAGAATATACACATTAATAGGCACAATGGCAATCATCAGACCATTTTTTAACATTTCTAGTATAAATCAGTTGTCCGGTACTTCTTCACATCAACTTAGCTTGAGAGTTCTCAGTTTGCAATTTATAATTGTGAACTGTAGACAAGAATTGCCGTT
This sequence comes from Rhabdalestes septentrionalis, assembly GCA_037832545.1. Lineage (NCBI taxonomy): Eukaryota > Metazoa > Chordata > Actinopteri > Characiformes > Alestidae > Rhabdalestes > Rhabdalestes septentrionalis. The sequence goes on from JBBMFX010560382.1 coordinate 14,758, forward strand.
AGAAAGCCATTTCAGAAGCCTTTGTTGAGTATTATATTTTTATTATATTTATTCTGTATGCATACGTGCATGGACTTCTTCAATAGGACCCCCACAGGACCACCAATGAGCAGAAATGACTTTTCAGTACAGCAGTGACACTGACATTATAGTAAAGTTTTAGTGTATATATATGTGTACATTTAGTGAGTTTTTCACTGTACCTATTTACCGTCCACTATATTACACCCATCATACCTGTTGGTTTTTCAGTGGTTCGTTTCTGGACATAGGACACTGCTGGTTGGAATTTTTATTTATTCTCAGTCCAGTGTTGTTTTGTGTGCTATTTCAAGCTAGATCTGTTACAGGATTATGAGGTAGTTGTAGTTTTAGAATAGTTTGTGATGTTTCATGAAGTACTTTACTGATGAAATTGGTGTCTTGAGTTTGCTATTTCCTTTGCTATTTTCAGCTCTCTCTACATCCTTCATCATCTGTGGTTTTTTCAGCTCCATCAGGCAGTGGCGGAGCTAGTCTTTTTTACTTGGGGGGGCCAGAGGGGGGCCAAAGCTATTTCAGGGGGGCCAGTATATATCATCTCCTCCACACCCCCCACCCCCACCCCCCAGTAAGTTAGATGGTTCCACTGTCGTTTTAATGTCTTTCTACGAACCTTCTGAGGTAAACAAGCCGTATAGTATAAACTATCACATGCCTTTTCAATGTTTCTTTATCTTTACACATACTAATTTAAATGACTGAATCGCTGAATAGAGATTCAGTATTTCTTGGTCAAAATGGTAGCCTTGCTTGTTAGACTGTATTGTGCGTGACGGTCTATTGTATTCACATGTAACTATGAACCTGGGTGCTTTTCGGACACCTTACATGCTTATTCACCCAAATTGTAATGGGAAATATTATTTCCTGTTTTTTGGTTCCTTCTGGTAAACCTGCACAACAACTCTGGACCTCAGTACTTATAAAACAAGTTTGTATTGATGTAATTTTGTACCTGAGTGATTTTTAGACATCACACATACTTATTTGCCAAATATTGAGGGAAACATTATTCCCTGATATCCAGGATATTTGGGTCCCCCTGTTAAAACAGCCATACAGCAACTCTGGACCTCA
>JBBMFX010560438.1:0-15873 GCA_037832545.1 Rhabdalestes septentrionalis
TAATTGTTGAAAATGTGTTAAAAATTAAGAAAAAGGAGATGTGGGGAGGGAGTCAGAGAAGCCCCAAAAACACACTAAAGCAAGTTGTGCTCACACTGTCTAAAACATTTATTCAAATGTCTGAGCTGCTGAGGTAGATTTGGCTGGAGGTTTTTTGGATTCTAATACAAATCCAAAGATCCACGCTTTAGTCCTACTTACACCTGTTTTTTACAGCTGAAAAAATCCCATCAGTTTTTGAAAATGAACACATTCGTGGCATCTTTCACATTGGCTTTGAACAGCATACAATGATCAAGAATACTTCGTACAACACAGCCACTATTATAGAAGTTTCACAATGTATCTAGTTTAAGTCTGGCTTTCTGTAGAATGGGGTGTTTGGCTGTAGTGCTTGAAAGAAAAAGATACTAGATCATCACTAGCACTGTAGGAATATATTCCTCCACCTTCTTCCCAGAGAGGTACAAAACAAAACCACTGGAAGTGGTGTGACGCTTCCAGTGTTGTTAAATATTCCAACTAATTGGTTTGTTCTGAAAAATCAAACTCAGTAGGATGAGACCTTGAAGCTTATGGAGAAGATATATCTGAGTGGGCTGGATATTTAAGTAGCCAAGACTGACTTGTTAGCAGCATCTGAACATTTGGTTCTCTAATTTACTGTTGTAATTTACCACTGAAAATTGGACATACTTCAAAACAGCCGTCCAAGTTGCAAAGATAAATTAATTCGGGTGTATGCAGCATAAATTGCAAGATGCTACATACAGTATACAGTCAGATCCATAACTATTGGCACCCTTGGTAAATAGTCATGAAGTTACTATTTCAGTACTGCACTAAAATACTTCAAATAAAGTAAAACTGGGCCAAGAAAATAAATATGCTTCCCAAAAAATTTATTTGTATATGCTATAACTTACAACCAACATGTGCCATCACAATAGCTAGACAAACTTTTACTATTAAGCTTGGTGACATGGGAGAACACAGAGCAAGCAGTCTTAGTCCATTCCTCAAAACAGAAATTCTCCAGATCCTCCAGGGCTCTTGGATGTCTCTTTTGGACTCTCTTCTTTAGCTCCCACCCTTAGGTTTTCATATCAGGAAATCTTCATTCTGTAGTCTTTGAACCATTTTTTAGTGGAGTTGGATGTGTGCCTTTTATGCCTTGGATCATCGCCCAAGATCTAATCATGACAAAAATTTTTGTTTTGGCAGAGGCACATAAATGTTCATTTAAAATGTATTGGTACTTCATGAAGCCTATGATAACATGTAACCTACAAAGGTTCTCAAGAAAGAAAAACAGCTACAAAACATCACAAATTCTATACCATATGTGACATTGGAGATAAGGCTTTTTATGCCAATCTAACCTTGAGAATTACAACAAAACAAAAAGCTCTGTCTTCATCTCATCTGAACCTGGTGTTGACTGTACGCTTACTAATTGCTTAAATGATTTATTGTCCAGGTAAATATTTTTCCTCTCTCTATATATTTCTGTTAAAGAAACTTTTTAAAAAGGTTCTATATAGTCTCATTATTGTTACTACTGTATAACGTTAACCCATCATTGAACCCTTTGGTTGTTAAAGTAGTGAAGAACTGGCATGTCATTATTCCACATTTCATTTTTTATGTTCTGTTTCTTTCCAGCATGTTAAACCCTGCAGAAATGTGTATGTATTCCAACTCAGAAAATCAACAAAACTAATTGTGTTCTATATAGATGGCAGTGAGTTATCTAACAACCAGTTTTAACCTGTAGGCTTGTGTGAAGAAAACAAAAAGGTATAGACTATAGAATGCTAACACTAAAGTGATTAGTCACTTTGTCAGTGTTAAATTTACAGATAGCAAGAACGTGTTTGGAAGGCATTGCCCCCCTAGCAAGTCGCCACGCCCCCTACAGATTTTAGTTTCGCTGATATATAGAGGCAGACTGGCAATCTGTGCTATATTAGGTATTTGTTAACATGCCACTACCATTAAAATGACTTATAGTGAGCCTATACTAAGGTATCATTACTGTTATAACTTTTATATAACTGCTTACTAATGATTTACAAACTGTCAACAACCTAATTAACAACTTGATTATGAATAATTAATAAACCCTTTATGCAACTAGCCATGTGAAGCGATACCAAATTAAGAAAAACCAAGTATTTTTTTTTTTAGAAAAAACAATTAAGTCTGAAGTCAAGGGGAAAAATATGTCTAAAAACATTTTATTTCTTGAGACACTCCTAAGAATGGGGCCGCTGATCTCTTAGATGTTTTTTATCTTGCAGTTTGTATGTGAAGCCTGATGCAGTTTTCATTTGACGAGATCTCCACTGATCTGCTTGAGAGTGGCAGTGATGGGAGTCTTGTTGGGGGGTTTCATGTCAGGCGCGTCTGTGTGCATGTGTGTGCTGATAGTTGACTATGAAAGGCTACGTCTGTTTCCCTTCTCTCTCGGTTTGAAAGAGCTACATGCTGGCAATCAAACGCTGCTTTGAGAGTGTCTTGCTGTTTGTGGTTGTCTGAGTGTTTCGACTGATGCAAGTATGCTTTGACGCACTGAGTGGCCAGCTCAATCACTCATGCCTTCTGTGTGTGTGTGTGTGTGTGTGTGATGGTGTGTTCTCCTGTCAGCAAGACAAAAAGAGGAAGAGATAGATTACCTTAGGGAGCACTACCAGTGTTACCTGAGGAAATCACAAGATGTAAAAGCTTTTGTTATATATTACAAAGCCTTTACTCTAAATTAGAATCAGAATAAGGAAACTTTATTGATCCCAGAGGAAATTGCTTTAAAGTTTTGCTAAAATTATACTTATACACAGTTTTGCCTCATATCCAGGTATTTTATTTCCAAATATTCTGGCCACATTTTTGCAGCTACAAAGTATGCATAGATAACATCTAACATGCATGCCTAAATCCTCACATACTTGCCTCATACAGCTTTCAGGATGGCCCCTAATCCTGTTTTTATTTATAGTAAATGCAAATGAAGTCTCCCTTTTGATATACAATTGTATGCGGGATAGTAACAGAAACCACAGGAATGTTTCATTTGGTTAAGATGTAAATAAAGTGATCGGTTTCTGAAAATAACTTGCTTTGCAGAGATGGTGTATATTACAACCAGATATTTTGATATATTTTACACAAATATAGCCATTTTATTTAAATTCTGAGAACTATGTGTCTCTTGACTGTGATGTAATGTTGATCAGGGGTGTCGTAGTCGGATGAAAAGTGGCATTAAATTACCAGGGCCCCAAGTTGGGGGAGGGCTCTGAGGTTGTGGGTAGTTGTGAATCTCGAGCTTACAGGGACCCAAGGCCAATGCTTGTGCATAAGGCCCAGAATTTAGTGCTACACCCCTGATGTTGGTGTAAAAAAGAATTCAGGAACTATCTGGCCTTGCATGTGCCTCTTCCTAGAGCACAGATTTTAACATATATATTTGATTTGCATTTGTTTAAAATCTTGTGTTAAACAATAAACAATTACAAACATGCAATGAAACATTGTTTTATTACTTTAAAATATCATGGAAATGTTTAATTGCTTATTTGTAATTGTTTCAGCTAATCATTTTCTGTGAGGAATCTATTGAACAAAACATCACATCTGGAACATTCACATCAAACCACTGTGAATGACCATGTTTAGATCTTATTAGTTTAATTTCACAGAAATATAGAATTTTCTGAGATATTGCTTTCAATCAAAATGGTAAGGACAAATGTGTGATGATTTAGGCATGTGCAATGCTAAAAATGAACCTAGTATATATATTAGGGGTGGAGACAAATACAAATACCGTATTCGGATTGGCACAAAGAAAGTGTTTTTTACGAATACTGTATTCGGACAAATACTTAAAAAAGTATTTGTATTCGGAACACCACGCCACCTCCCCTCCCTCCATCCCTCCCTCCGTCACACACTCGCGTGGTTCGGGACTCACCCTCCGATCAGAAAGTCGTCGGTCGATCCTACAGACTGCAGGAACCTCTGAGGTACCCTGAGTAAGTATCGTTCCCACATGCTGCTCCCCACACACTGCTCCCCATCCCCACACACTGCTCACCACATGCTGCGCCTCACACGCTGCTCCCCGTCCCCACACACTGCTCCCCGAGACTGTCTCCACACACTTCTCCACACGGGTGCAGAATTCATGCCCATTTCACTTGGTGAATGGGTTTAAATACAGAGGAGGAATTTCGTGCTGTTCACACTGTATGCAGTGGTGTGTTCACGTGTGACCAATTGATCATTTTCACTTTTAGATATTCCGTCTCCCCGCCCCCCATCACACGCTCAAGTTCAGGAGGAGATTCTGACGTTGTTTGCGCGATGCATTATTAATTTTACCCGAAAACAAATACAAATACGAATAGTTTTCCATTTTAACAAATACAAATACAGATACAAATAGTGGCCGCTCTGCGCACCCCGTATATATATATTAATTTATATATATATATATACACACACACACACACACACACACACACACACACACACACATCAAGGACAGACACAAAAATTCCTGAAACAGAATAGTCACACAATTTTTCTGTGTTTCCACTCTGTAATCTAAGTGTTCATTGTGGCTAAATGGTCACTTGTCAATAGAGGTCACTGTAGGACGAATATCTGGACTGCTCACAGCTGATTGAAGTCTGCCCCTGATTTTCTGTCTGTTTATTGGATCCTGTCTGTCTCTCACAGTATTTAAGTTGGTCTCTCCTTAGTTCTGGTTATGGGAGTATAGCCTCGCCTCACCCTGGTCCTTGTCCTTGTCCTATTTCTTATTTTATTAATCTGCTGAGATGGAAGTCTGCATCTGTGCCCATCCTTCTCTGTCTGGACAGGACCACATTGTGACAGAATAATCCCAACCCTGAGGCACAGCAGACTGGACCACGTGGGCTCAGATTGTGGTAAACGCGGCACCCAGTGAAGAAGGAAGCGGAGAGGAGCGAGTCTGCAAAATCCTCTGGAGTCAGCTCAAAGGAGAAGAAGCTAACCTATGACAAGAGGATTCTCCTGTGGTTTTTGATCTGCGAGGGTTCCTCGCGGGGCCCGCCATTTCCCCTTCGACTGCGAAGCCACAGAGGTTGAGGAAATCCCATGCTGGATCAAAGATGCTGATGCACGTATCTTCGGTGGCTCACTATCCAGCTTTGTCACATCTCCAGCACGCCCTTTAACCAGCTGTTCAACTTCTGCTGTGCCTCAACCACACCCTGGACATGATAGTACTCAGAGGCGCTCCAGCTCAAGCCAGAAACACTCCAACTCAGCCCAGAGGCACTCCAGTCCAGCCCAGAGCCACTCCAACTCAGCCCAGAGCCACTCCAGCTCAGCCCAGGGCCACTCAAGTCAGGCATGCAGCCTCTTTTACTCCAACTCATGTCAGTCCTGCCTCCATTCTCAGCCCAGCTCTCTCAGCTGCCCCGTCAGCCCAGTTTCATCTAGTTTAGCTCAGGTCAATCCAACTAGCAGGGTTTCATTCAATCCAGTTCAGGTCAGTCCAGCTAGCCCAGTTTCATTAAGTCCAGCTAGCCCAGGTTCATTCAATCCAGCCCAGCAGCCTTCAAAGTCACCCAGTTCAGCTCAGCAGACTTCACAGCCGCCCAGTTCATCCCAGCAGCCTTCTCAGCCACTCAGGTCAGTCCAGGTAAGGTCAGGTCAATCCAGCCTGATTTAGCCCAACTTCATTTAATCCAGCCACATTCAGCCCACCTTAGGTCAGTCCAGCCACTCCTCTGCGGCTTTGATCAATCGAACAACCACAAAGACCACCCAAGCTCAAGCGTCAGTCTCCACAAAGACCACCCAGGCCGGTCTCTGCCCCGGACGCCCAGATTCATTTTCCAGCGCACCCACATCAGCTCTAGACCCAGATTCAGTTCCGGCACCAGCCTCAGCTTCTGACCCAGAGACGCTTCCCACACCTGCCTCAGCTCTTTTACAGATGCCCAGTTCAGCCCAGCAGACTTCTCGGCCACTCAGGTCAGTCCAGGTCAGGTCAGGTCAGGTCAATCCAGCCTCATTTAGCCCAGCCTTATTCAGTCCAGCCACATTCAGCCCATCTCAGATCAGTTCAGCATCTCCTCTGTGTCTTTGATCAGTCAAACCACAGCAAAGACCACCCAGGCTAAACGCCAGCTTCCGCAAAGACAGCCCCGGCTCCAGCACCCATCTCTGCAAAGACAGCTCCGGCTCCAGCACCGGTCTCCACAAATACTGCCCCAGCTCCAGTGCCAGTCTCTGCACGGCCGCCCTGAGTCCAGCGCTGGTCTCTGCACCAGACGCTCAGACTCTAGTGCCAGTTCCTGCACCAGACACCCCGGCTCCAGTGCTGGTCTGTGGCTTTGATCAATTGAACCACAGCAAAGACCACCCAGGCTAAATGTGCTTATCCCTAAAGATCACCCCGGCTCCAGTGCTGGTCTCTGCAATGGCTGCCTTGGCTCCAGTGCCAGTCTCTGCACCAGACATCCAGGCTCCAGTGCAGGTTCCTGCACCGGATGCCCCGGTTCCAGTGCTAGTCTCCGCACCAGACACCCAGGCTCCAGCACTGGTCTCTGCCCTGGACGCCCAGGCCTGAGTGCAAGTCTCCGCCATGGACTGCACTAGCTGCTCAGATTCCAACACCGGTCCCTGCACTGATATTAGCTCCATAGCCAGCGCCAGTTCCAGCACCAGCCACAGCTCCTGACCCAGAGATGATTCTTGCACTGGCATCAGCTCCTTCACAGCTGCTCAGTTCAGGCCAATAACCTTCTCAGCCACTCAGGTCAGTCCAGGTCAAGTCAGGTCAATCCAGCCTCATTTAGCCCATGCTCATTCAGTCCAGGCTAAACGCCAGTCTCTGCAAAGACCGCCCCAGCTCCAGCACCAGTCTGCACATAGACCACCCTGGCTCCAGTGCCATCACCCAAACTGACTTCCCCGGCTACAGTGATGCACGGGCTCCAGTGCTGATTCCTGTGCTGGATGCCCCGGCGCCAGTACCGGTCTCAGCACTGGATACCCAGGCTCGAATGCCAGTCTCCACCCTGGGCGGCCAGACTTCAGCACTGGTCTCCGTACTGGCTGCTCAGATTCCAGCACAGGTCCCAGCTCCTGATGCAGAGACGGTTCCCACACCGGCCTTAGCATCTGACACAGAGATGGTTCCTGCCCCAAGCCTAAGCTCTTCACAGCTGACCAGTTCAGGCCAGCAACAATTTCAGCCGCTCAGGTCAGTTCAGGTCAGGTCAATCCAGCCTCATTTAGCCCAGCCTCATTCAGTCCTGCCATATTCAGCAGCAAAGACTGATCTCCTCAAAGCCCGCCCAAGCTCAAGAGCCAGTCTCCGCAAAGACTGCCCAAGCTCAAGAGCCAGTCTCCGCAAAGACCGCCCAAGCTCAAGCACTGGTCTCCACATCAGCTGCCCAGACTTCAGCACCATCCACCGCAACCGGCCACTCAGATTCAAGTCCTTGCACAAGCCTGAGCTCCTGACTCAGAGCAGTGAACACACAGCAGTGAAACAAGTGCTCTATATCGGCAGTAATTGCTACCTCTTTCTTCCTGAAGCTCATTTCAATCAAACTCCTGTATCGTTGTGTGGCACTCCCTCATACGGTGCACTCGAATAAAAAAACACTCAACTCTTGTTTAGCTTTTTAGAGTGGAAGACCCCATACAAGGACATGTTCCAGCATTCTTGGTTTCCTCTTAGTGGTGGTACAATATAGTCTTTTGCTAAACACATTCTCCATGAATTCCAAGAAATGGGCTTTCATCTGTGATAATTTTTTCAGTTTGCATTGGATTGAAATTATGCAGTTGTAGGCTAACTTTCTACTGTTAGGAAGCCATTGCCAAGATGGTCTGAAGGGAAGTGGCCCGATCCAATTGTTAATCTTGATGAAACTCTGCTTCGATAATCTGAAAAAAACATTGAGTCCTCTACTGACGTAAGATTGTAATGGTCAGCAGTGTGAGCCAAAATCCCTCAATGTAGATTATCTCCATTATGTGCTGCTAATGCGCAGCTTGGTGTTGGGTACTCGTTTCTCTTTCACTTTCACTTGACTGCTGCATGGTTGGAGTTAGCTTGCGTTCTCCAAAATTGATGTCTTGTAGCTGTTCACATGTAGTGATCTGAAGGCCCCCCAACGCACACATCGGCAATGAAAACCCAACCCACACCCAGCATTTGTGCAAGTGCTCTTTCTGAACCACTCATTTGCTCTTGAAACTTGTGTACCCTCAGAATATCCCTTCCCAAAATAAGAAGTATATCAGTCTGAATCCAAGTGCAGGATCTCATCAGCAATATGTCTCAAGTTGACTTGATGGTAAGCAGCTTCAGTGCGAGATATTTCTGAGCAATGATTTGGAATTTGGTTGCAAAAATTCAGTTCTTGTTAGAGACTGAATGCTCTGCTCATCCAATATTGCATACATTCTTTTAGACACTCAACAGGACAAATTTTGGAACATGCCCCCCCCCCCCACCCCCCACATACCTGTGTGCATTTTGAACTTCCTGGTCTTCTGCTTTGTCCTTCTACCCACCGTGTGTTTCATGGGATAGAAATGATTTAGACTCCCAAGGGGCTGGACCTGGGTGTAGTGCTGACACATGGTTGTCACCACTTTACTCTATGAACTTCAACCTACGCTGTACTTCTTGCCGTGTTGGTCAGTAGAAGAGCAGGAACAAACATATATTTTTGAGGAGCTGTTCCTCTAGGGGTTTCTATCTGAAACCTCTACACTTCCTCAGAACACTTTCCTTGTTCCTTTTTTGCTAATGAAAGGATATTAAAGCTATGGTCTCTGCAGGTTCTGACCTCCATGTGAATAAAGTCTACAAACTTGGTGAATGGGGGAAAACCTGTTTGTATCTTGAACCATAAGAAATGTCATGTATATTAAGAGGTAATTTCTCAAAAATTGGATTTAACTCCCTACAGGTAGATAAATGTCTCTAGGTCGCAGAGCTTGTTTGGATCCCTAGCGGTCACTTTCGGAAATCTTTCCAGGTTGTCGAAGAGCACCTGCTCGCAGGGGCGTAGCACACGGGGGGGGGGATTCAACACCCCCACTTTTGCTAAAATGTGATTCCATCCCCCCACTTTTGTCAGATTACACTGTATTAAATTGATTAAATTTATTTATATATTGGCATCCTTTTCTCAGAACCCCCCCACCTTTGGAAAGCTTGATTCGCCCCTGCCTGCTCAATAGCTTCAGACGAGCCATATATCTCTTCTGGTCTCTCCAATGCCCAGCGAAAGGGTGTCTGATGTTAACTGCTTTGATTTCGTATAATTTGTTGAAAGGATTATTTCCCTAGATATTTAATCAACAGGTAAAGCTCTTCTCCAGGAGGCAAGTCTAAGCTAGATATAGCACCTCAAAACGATGCCTTCCAAGCCCAATAATTTACTGGTAGGTCATCAAAAGTGGTAAGCCTTGAAGTAACTAAGTTGCTATGTGTTAGGTACTTGGCTAGACCACAAGAAGTTTGCCTTTTTTCTTGTTTGACTCAAGTCAGAGTTTCATCAACAGTTGGACAAGCACAGGGCCTGGCCCGTCGCCTAGGCAGTATAGGCAAATGTTAAGGGTGCTGTACATCCAGAGGCCAGATATGGAGGAAGAAAAATAGTGTGACCTAAAGCTAGTTGGTCATTACTGTCTTAAAAAGAAAATAATAAGCCCACTTTATTTGAACTGGATAGCAAAGTAGTAGCACTACTACTACTACTACTACTAATAATAATAATGATTTTATAGCCAACTTCCCTAAGACGCCCCCCCGCCACCCCCGACTGCCCCCCTATTCCAACTAATCAGATGTTGCTTTCGAATTGCGAGCCACACATTCAAGATATCAAAACATTTCTGGTGCCCAGGGAAGGAAAAACAGAAAGAAGAGGAGGAAAAACATGACAAAGATAGAGGTAAGCAAAGTAAAGATTGCTAATGTCATTAATTGTTAGCATAACATAGTTCGCCAAAAAGCCAGTGCTATCTATTAACATTAATGTCAGTTAATGTTATGGAAAGAACGAATTGTTATGGAAAATATTTCCCATCTTACATTCCTCAGACAAATGTGAAAATATTAGATATATTCAGCAGGTATTAAGATGTTAATTGCATTAATATGTTTATTTCACATTTCACCACCTTGTAACAGTTTATCAAAATGCTATTCATTTTTTTCCACAGTCGTAAGCCAATCTGTTGTGTTACGGTTCATGTTGTCTATAGTGCATTTATCATGTATCTGTCTCGAATATCTCTGCGAGATAAGGGAAAGGGGAGGACGCGCTCAGTAGTGTTACTTTAATGAACACAAGAACAAGGTAACACAGACAACACAAAACATACAAGGCTCGTGCTCCTCAAACGAACAAAACAAAAGAAAAGAACTGAGGACACCGGCTTGAGACACAGCTCAGCTCTACCAGGGATATGAGGACATGGCCGAGGGGTGCTTAGAGACAAGCACCGAAGTCCAGGCAAAAATGGAGGAACACGAGCCTGCGAAAATAACGACAAGGAGGTTAATTTCAAGGCACACAAACATGGACAGATAAGAAGACAAATACTAACTCAATGGGAGACGTGACCGGCTGGGATATAAATAAGGACACTAAACAAGACGCAGGTGGAACTCAAAGGAAACGAGGGACAGGTGAGTGACAGAAACAGGACGCAATACAATTGGAGGAGACACCCTAGGTAGGGAACGAGGGAAACTAGTGAGGGAGCACAAAAGTAAAGGGACAAACTTATATTCAGGGGACGGGGATCAGGAACATGATGGAGATGAGGTGGTCGTCATAGTACCACCCTCTCCAGGCCAGGCGGTTTCTGGAGCGACGACGGCCAGGGAGGGCGGCCCTGGGGATGAGGAGCTGGGTGGTCCGGTCGCACGCCGTGGAAGTCATCCTTCAGCTCCTGGCTGAGAATCTCTCGCGCTGGCACCCAACTCCTCTCCTCGGGCCCGTACCCCTCCCAATCGACTAGGTACTCCAACCCACCACTGCACCGATGTGAATCTAATTGGGTACGCACGTGGTGAGCTGGAGTACCGTCTACATCGAGTGCCGCAGGGTGTGTGACGAGCACCGCATCCTCATTTAATGAACCGGGACGGACAGGCTTGGGAAGTAAAACATGAAACACAGGGTGCACTTTAAGGTTCGGGGGCAACTGAAGCTTAAAAGACACGGGGTTAACTTGTTTAATAACTAAAAAGGGGCCAGTGAAACATGGGGACAACTTAGAACATGGAAATGGGAGGCAGAGATCCTTAGTCGAAAACCAAACCCAGTCACCCTCCTTAATAGGAGGCGTCTCTCTCTCTCCGCTGACGATTGGCACGCTCTGAGAACCTGCGAACCGCTTGCTGGATTGACGTGTGTGCATCCTCCCACACCTGCTCTGCCCAGCGGAACAAGGCATCCAATCCAGGAGCTGCAGTGATCAGTGCCCCCGCTATTTCCTCATCTAGGACCCACTGAATGGGGGCTGCAAAACACTGTGGTGGCAGAATAGGCTCAGGCTCTCCTGCTTCCTTTGCGGTCCTGAATTGTCGGGACAGGGCATCAGCCTTACCATTCATTGTACCTGGGTGGTACGAGATCTGGAACTGAAATCGTGAAAAGAATAGTGCCCACCCTGCCTGCCTGGGGTTTAACCCCTTTGCTTTTTTCACAAGTTCCAGGTTACAGTGATCGGTGAGGACCACGAAAGGCTGCCGAGCACCCTCTAGCAGGTGGCGCCACTCCTCCAATGCCCCCTTCACAGCTGGCAGCTCGTGGTTGCCGACGTCGTTATTCCTCTCTGCCTCCATCAACTTCCTGGAAAAAAATGCACAGGGATGTAACCTCCTGGGGAAGCCATGATGTTGTGAGCGAGGTCAGCGGGGCAGCCACTGTACTGTAGTTCTTAATGAATCTCCTATAATAGTTGGCAAACCCCAGGAACTGTTGCACGTCTTTGACTGACGTGGGCTCTGGCCACTCAGACACAACCTCTACTTTTGCCTCCTCCATGGAGATGCCCTCCCGGCTGATGCGGTGACCGAGAAACGTGATCTCCTCCTTATGGAACTCACATTTCTTGGCTTTCACATACAACCCATACTCTGAAAGGCGGGTGAGCACCGGACCTGGGATTCGTGTTCTGTGAACGTATTTGAATACACCAGTATATGTTGGAGCTAAAAAATTAAACAAATGCCTAATCTAACATTAATTTAAATAATCAGCTGCAGTCGGGGAGAGATTCGGCTTTTACCACTTTATTTACATAAAGAAGCATGGTCCAGGAGAGAGACAGCAGGCCAGGCACACCTCTCTGACTTTCAAACACTTCCGGTCACTCTTATACCACTTCCAGAGCAACACCCCCTTTCCACTTACATCACTTAATTATTCACTCCATCAGCTAATTGGCAGTAATTGGGATGTTCAAGAATGTCCACCCCCTTCTCAGGTAACTCATTGTCTGCTCTTAAGATAGGGTCACTCTTTCTTCTAACATCTGTTCCCTGACCCCCTCCTTTTGCCCTTATCATAAACAGATCAGTTGCTTAGCAAAGTCTTTAAAGAACTGTTTACTGTTTTGTGACCTTAAGAAATGTCCTGTGACTTATCTTGGATCAGGTCATAAAAGGTCACTAAGGAACAGATGTTAGGTTCAGAATGACCCTCCCCGCAAAACTATAAAGGGAGCAGAAAAACTTGAAAAAACAGTCCATTCATTCTTCATTATATCCCCCCTCTCTCTGACCCAAAGTCAGAGAACAAATTAATACATCAAATTAACAAAAACAAAATACAAAGAAGAAGAACAGTACATAGAACTGAATTTCCTGTATTCAAAGATGAGCGAAAAACCTCAGCAATAGTAATCAGAGGAAAATTCTCATCCTGTCCAATTAAAAATTGCAACAATGCATTCCGCACTTGAATACCGGCAGTAATCAGCTATACAAAAATAAATCCCCAACAACAATAAATGCCCAACAAACAAAAAAACAACCCACAAGAAAACATATTACCCACATGTAATAACCTACAACAAGAACAGAGAAACACTACATAATCAAAAAGCATGTCCATCCAGGAAAAGTGAAGTCATCTTTTTCGTCAGGTGTGCATTTTACATGCAGGTGCTCGGCACCGTTGGTGTTAAAACCAGGAGAGGTTACTAGCACATAACCAGCAATGCATGAAACCACTTAGTTGTCAATAGTCTGTACAGCAGACCAGAGTCCTTCTCCTATGTGTTTGGAGGTCCCTTCCCGTAAATAAACTGCCTTTTGCACAACAGTTAACTGTTCCTGAAAACCCTCCAAGATAATTCCCAAATAACCCTTACTGTTACCTTACCACTTTATCTCACTATCATTTCTCAATCCCATACAGTACAACTCTTGTATGTTAGTGATTAGTATTGTTAGTAAGTTTTCACTCAATAATACTTTAAGACCTTACCCATTTCCACCAAACTCCATTAAAATTCCCCCATACCAAGTTACCTGTTCCCTATATGCACTCCACAATGATCAAAATCCTCGCAGACTTCCCCTGTGCATAATGAACCTGTTACAGGGACTTTTCCCAGCCATTTCACCAGCCAAGATATTTTCCTCTTATCAAATAATAATTTCCTAACTTATGTACTTAACATAATCACAGAACTCTCCTAAATTCAACATCTACAAGTCCCCTCCAGAATAATATCAAGATACACAAGCAGGAATGAAAAACTCTCTGAAAGACTTTTGCACTGTAGCCAACACAAACTTCTTTCCCATCAAAGCTGTGTCCTCAAAAGGAGAACAAATGTCACTGAACACCCCATAATCACCTCTAACTTCCTACTCAATAGAGGCACTAAACAGATGGCCCAAATGTCCCTCACTAGTGGAGGAAGGGCTTTGAGTCTGGTGACCCTTCAAAGTTGTCACACCCCCCAATTAGATATACTAAAGGGTGCAGTTTCACTTATTATAATACAGTTTAAAAATTATTACTTTCTTAATGTCCTCCCTCTGATACGTATTTCTTTTCTTATAAGATTACTCTTGCTATTATGGGAGAACAACATTTTAATATCATAGCTTATATACCAATTCTTAAATAAATGTTTACTAATGCTAATATCAAGACCTGTTGAAATATGTGAGGAGAATATTAAAAGTCCTAGAGAACCTCATACAATCATATTGGTTCCTTTTATTTTTTAATTACACCTTTTATTTTCCCCAATCACTAATTTATAACTTTTCTTCCCCAATTCAATAATTCAACCACACTTTTTACTAATATGAAGACCATCTGTAACACACCAAACTGAGTGTTCAATAAATCTATAACATTTAGTCTACCATTAATTCAAATTATTGTAACCAATTTATTCAAAACTTATCAAATTTAACTAAAACAATTCCTAATATTAACTATACGTATCCCAAAATCCTATTACTGTAACAATAGTTTATCATTTTAAATTTAGACATCCATAACAGAGTCCCATTTGTTATGTACTTCAACTTGTAGCTGAAATGTATCTTAATTGTGTCTTAACAAACAAATTTCTGTGGGCTCATGTCTGTGGAGGAGACCATATCTCCTTTCCCTGCATACAGATACCTTTTTGTGGATTACTGGACATTTGTCTTTCACTTCTGCTGTCTGTGTTCACAACCCCCTCAGATTCCAGACCGAAATTATCAGCACATAGCACTTGTGTCCACTTTGTCTTGTTTCTTGCAATGTATCTTTGCTTTTTGCTGCTTGCTGCTTGCATTGTGGCGCAGATGTCCTCTGAGTGTCCACTGTACACTTGAGCTGTAACACATCTGAATC
This sequence comes from Rhabdalestes septentrionalis, assembly GCA_037832545.1. Lineage (NCBI taxonomy): Eukaryota > Metazoa > Chordata > Actinopteri > Characiformes > Alestidae > Rhabdalestes > Rhabdalestes septentrionalis. The sequence continues at coordinate 14,913 of JBBMFX010560438.1, forward strand.
TCATCAGCGAATGTCCCCTCAGCTCGCTTTTTGTCTCTCAAAGTCCAGAGATCTCCCACTGTTTTCCTCCAGCCAGGCAGCATCCAATCCAGGGCCCCTGATACAGTTCAAGAGAGACACACTGGCCCTCCACCACAGAGCCCCTTAATCAATATAAATCCTCCAATATGTGTTCTCTCCCTGTAAGCTGTTTGACTTAAGTTGTTTTTTCTTAACATGTGTCACCAAAGTTATCCAATATTGTCTCTTAAATTTCTCACTTTTGCTGTGCTCCATATGACCCTCATACCAAGTGTCCTTCTCACATTAACACCCTTTGGAATTTATAACAGCAATCCATAGCCCTTTTCCTCTGGACTAGAATCACCTCCTCCCCTTTCTCTGTTATGTTCCACAAGGAGATTATCTCCTTAACCAATTCTAAGTTTTCTAATTCGTTTTCCCTTTTAATTTCCCTCCTCAAATTTTACCATTTTTGAGCTTTAATTCCTCACATAGTTCCTCCAATTAAATGTATAAATCCCCTATTGACCATCAAAGGTTAACATTTAGACTTTCCACCTAAAACCCCATGCTTACTTAAACTCTTAATTACAACTTTCTACTAATTTGTTCTCCTAACACATTTATGTTCTAGTCTTTATATACTCAATTTACACTTTTTTCTCTGTTGTTACATTACTTCTATTTTACTCTTAAATTTGATTTTATCTTCTATACTTGTTTCTTTACATTTATTAAATATTTACGTATATTCTATGTATATCTATTTATTCCTGCTCATCTATTATTTTTGAGAGAGAAAGAGAGATCAATACAGCACTGGAAGAGAGAGAGATCAAATACAACACAGCACAAGATAAATAATGAGACGCCTTGGTCCTGGTGGAGCCGGGCTCGGTCGAGGGCAGTCTCCGGAGATCGATCCAGCAGGTGTGCAGCAGTTCCCCTCAGAGAAAAC
>JBBMFX010560457.1:0-15871 GCA_037832545.1 Rhabdalestes septentrionalis
GGGGGCCACAGGGGTGGCCAGGGACATGTCTACAGAGGCACGGGCCTCCCTAGGCCTCCGTGTAGAACCGCCACTGCTTTTATAGAAAAACGTTCTGTATCTTTACACACGTTGGCGTTCACGGCATTTAGCAAACGCTCTGACACAAAGCGACGTATATCCGTGCTTAGGTGGGACCCAGCTATTCATTGTACATGTAAAGTTAGACTCAAATCAACATCTGCTTTTAACACTGCTTCAAAATGCTTGATGTAAACATTGCTACGATGCATAAACCAAGAGAAGTTGTCTAAAATAGGAAATAACCTCCTGGATCATTAATATACATTAATGTTAAGAATGTCCTTCCCTTGTTCTAGAAAGCTACAGTTTCAGATGTACAAGTTAATGTTATATCCATGACCATATAAAGCTCCAGGAAAAAAAAGATTTACCTGTGTCTTTTTTGATTGGCTTTTCTTCAGGGGAAACAGGGTCAAATGAGCATACACAGGAGCATCAGCACCAAGACCACAAGTTCTCAGAGGAACTCCATGTTCCCCAGCAGCCCCCCAGCCATAAGCCAGAACCGTACTGTGACGGACAGCTTCATAACCCCTCGCCTGACCTCCTCCGCTGCTGCTGGCATCAACAATACTTTCTGGAACCAAGACATAAGACAGACAACCAGACTGGAACGGAAACACACCTATCCTCCCTACAACAGCGCTGGCCATTCCATAACTAATGGCACAGTTAAATCCAGTAATATTAATCAAATTGCTAAAAATCAAACCATTAGCAAACGACCACCTTCCACCCTCTCTAACACAGAACCCAGGGGGCCAGTAATCTCCAGGAGCAAAAGTGAGACTAACTGGTGAGTATTAAGGTCTGATTTAGGATTCGATTGTTCTCATTTTTCAATAAATTTTGACTAATCAAGTTGGAGAGCCTTATTTTGAGAAAAGTATTCATCAATCTATAACAAGTTCTGTCAACACATACACACACATACATATAACCATTCTAATGCTAAATGAAGCAATTTTTAGGTTTATAGTAAATAAGTTACTGAACCCTAAAAGCCGAAGGATTATTCATTTGTTCGAATGGGACCCACCGTCACGATAAAAACAAAGGACAAACCTGCAGTTTATTGTGATGCATGCACGTTTGCCACCAAAAATCAATTTCAAATCCATCAAATTTTTTAGTATAATATTTGTGGTTAGATCAACTTGAAATAACCTTTCGAAGAATGAGCACAAGCATAAAGTGTGGTGTTATCAGCACACAAATTGTCCTTCACCTATGCATAACAATTAACATAAAAAATAAAATGTAACTGGGCCTAATATAGACCCTTGTGGGCCACCACTTCCTTAACGATGCATGTATCTATGTTTGTTCTGTATGGTAACTGTGAAACTGTTAAACCTGCAATCTCCCATCACTGATGGTATTTTTGTGTTTGTATTTTTTCAAACTAGGATAAATGGAGAGGCACGCTCAACGGATCTTACAGTACCAGAAGCAGTAGACTGTCTCCTCAGCCAAGATCAGAATTATCAGCTGTCTGGTGCCTCCTTCATTCAGCACAGCACTTTCACAGATGATAAAACCAAACAAGAGGTGAGAAAACTTTCAGCCTGGTCAAAATTGGAGTTATTCTTGTGTTCGAGCATCCAGGATGTTTAGGTATAAATGCTAATATTGAACATTTATGAAATCATTATGATGTCACAGTTTTAAGTGAATTATATCAGTCCTTGTTTCAGAATTCCATTTTATATTACACCTGTCCATTGAAATAATGGGCTTTCTTAGGCATCATCCTCAACATCAGCTTGTTTCAAAGTAATGGGATGCTGCTATTATAATCCAGACCTTGCATCAGTCTGGGCTTTATCTGATTACCTCCACACGTCTGAGTAGTCAACATGCAAATCCTTTCCATACTCTCTCTCTCAGGTACTGAAGATGAAGGGCATTCCACCTTTGGTGAGTCTGATGGGCAGCCCTAACCCTCAGATCCAGCAGACAGCGACATCTGCACTGCGAAACCTTGTGTTTAAAGACCAGGCTAACAAGGAGGAAGTACAACGCTGTGGAGGAATCACCCAGGCAGTGCAGCTGCTTAAAGAGACAGACTCAGCCGAAACACTGAAACACGTGACAGGTAAACACCTGACAGATCTGTGGAGCTGACAGTTGGATAGAAACTAACATCAACACCATTTAATTCAAGAAAGGGAGGCCACAAATACTGTCTCAGTGAGAAAAGCAGAAAGAAAAGAACCAAAGGTTGTTTTTCGATTGCACAGTCGAAACAAGCCTGAAGTTAATTTCCACCTAATTAAGAAAGAGTTGGAAACTTCATAATGACCACTTTAAAGTGGCTAATTAACATTAAACGACATGCTGAACAGTTCTGCTCTCTCAAACCCCACAAAAGGCCACAAAGCTTCACTTTTTTCTGTTTATAGCATTATTTGGCCTAACGTTGCTTGTGCTGATAGTAGATCATTCAGTGCACTTTTCAGATATAACCCTGCCTTTTGAACTTCAGACTTTCTGATAGTCAGCAGTTGCCAGAAAAGTTTTTCTGATCTGAAAAAATCTGGTTTGAGTCTGCTGCCCTGCCTCAAGTTGGCTACATCAGAAAGATTGGCAGAGAGATGAGAATGATATATTTTCCTCTTTTTGTGAAGTGCCTTAACTGCAAGTCCGTGCTAGTAGGTGACTCACACACTTTCCCCTTTACCTTGCAAGATTCATATCAAATCCAGGTTTAATTTAAGCCTTACAACCCTGAGGGTCTTTTTCCTGTTCATGCACAAAATGTTCTTTTCAACATAGGTAGTATAATAAAAGCATTATTTATTTATTAACCAATTATTTGGACACAAATGACCCCCATAACTGACTTTTGTATTTTCTAAGAGGCACATCGTTCACATGCTGAGCGTTCAAGCATTTTTTTAAGATTGTGTTTGCATGTTGTGCAGCCCTTAATTTGCCTGTCGTGTTTCTGGTAAACTGACCTTGGTGTGTCTCTGTCCCAACTCAGGTCTCCTGTGGAATCTTTCCTCAGCGGATAATCTGAAACCTGAGCTCCTACGCAGTTCTCTGCCTGTTCTCACCGAAACCATCCTGGAACCATACGCAAACTCGGCAGACCAGGGTGCCAATCCTGATCTAGATCCTGAGACCTTTTATAATGCCACAGGATGCCTAAGGTAAATAGAACCAGATACTCTATTAGTACAAAAAGTCTGATAGGGCAATTTCCCAGACAGGAATTAAGCCTATTTTGGAGTCTGGAATGAATCTCTGTTCATGTAACAACCTTTGCCTTTGTTTTTTAAGGAATTATTACAATGTTCTTGAGAAATGATGTTATTACAATTTAACTTAATTACAATACTATGTTGTTTTTTTTCTCATTTGTATTTAAAAGTAAAAGAAATATGTTTCTTCTGCTGACCAAGTGCTACCTTTTGTGGTATTTTTTGTAATTAGTAACGTTTATTGGATCAGAAAACCTTATTACATGCAAAATGGTCACGATATAAACACAGTTAGTGTTAGATCATCCACCTGCTGCATAAGAAAAAGGTAGCATTGTTAATAATGGGACACAGATCACACCTTCAAATGTTTGCAATTGCTCTAGCAAGAACAAGCACGTCATTATAAATCTGACACTACAGCTTTGTCCGCCAGCTCACTCTCTGCCTGGATATTGTGAGGCTGCCAAAAGCTAAACCCAATATTGACTTAACTGTATTTAATATGCACTTTATAAAGAGTGTCACCTTTCTGACCTGGATATAAATGGGAAAATGTCTAGTTTGAAGCTGTTTGCTCCTCAGTCCTAGCTCAAGCACAGGTATTAAATAGATGCCATCAAGGGAATAATCACCCTGTTGTTATTATGCAACCATGGTTCTCTTTTTTTCACCCACAGGAATTTGAGTTCAGGTAAACTGGGGAGCAGGCAAGCCATGCGCAACTGCAAGGGCCTGGTGGACTCGCTAGTCAGCTACGTGCAAAACTGCGTGGAAGTGGGCAACCTGGATGATAAGGTAGCTGACAGTGGCCAGAGTGTGTATATATTTAGGGTAGTACAGGCTAATTTAGAATGAAATTAAGGTTATTGGGTTTTTTTTTTAATGTAATTGCATATTTAGGGAACTACATGATGAAATTAAGGCTTCAGAATAAATTTCACATGTAGACATCCAACAAGACATGCCAGGCAATGCTAGACAGATTCAGATGATTAGTTGACACATTGATTATGGTGCCATTGTTCCTTGTTTAGAAGCACACCCTTTAAAATTCCCAATTATGTGTTTATTGACGAGACTTGTCTGGAAACCTCACCCATATCAAATTACTTAACAGTTGTGTTACTAGTTATATGTAATTACAGTGATGAGGAAGCTTTACTTGTTTTATTGTTTCCAGTTTTCCTAAAGAGGGAGCAGATCTATGGCAGGCCGATTTAACATGTAATAGCCAGACTGGGTCTGTAGGTCAGATATCTGTAATTCAGTTCTTCCTAGTAAAAATAAACATTACAGATGTTAAGTTTTTCCTATCTAAAATGAATATTACAGATGTCTCAAGCATCATTCTTCCTAGTACAGATTATGTCCGTTTACCCATTCGTGTCTATTGGGTTTTCAATTGTAGAAATCCAAAATGTCATTCTTCCTATCTACAATGAACATTACAGATATCTTCAATACCAGGAGAAACTTTCGTTTCAGATATCTTCAGTACAGGTTTTATTAGTCATAATACTAATTACGGATATCAAGAACATAAAAACTCTTCAGATATCTAGAATGTAATTATGACTAGTGACAACTGTACTGTAGATATCTGAAATGAAAGTTTCTCCTAGTATTGAAGATATATGTAACGTTCAATGCAGAGAGGAAGAATGTCCAAAATATATATTTACAATGAACATTACAGATATCTCAAGCCTCATTCTTCCTAGTACAATTGATGTCACATTCCCCATTCGTGTGTATTGGGTTTTCACTCGTAGATATCCAAAACAACATTCTTCCTCTCTACAGTGAACATTATATATATCTTCAATACAGTTCTTACTAGGAGAAACTTTCATTTCAGATATCTACAGTACAGTTGTTACTAGTCATAATTACATTCTAGATATCTGAAGAGTTTTTATGTTCTTGATATCCGTTATAAGTGTTATGACTAGTAAAACCTGTACTGAAGATATCTGAAACGAAAGTTTCTCCTGGTATTGAAGATATCTGTAATGTTCATTGTAGATAGGAAGAATGACATTTTGGAGTGAAAACCCAATAGACACGAATGGGTAAACGGATATAATTTGTACTAGGAAGAATGACGCTTGAGATAAATGTAATATTCATTGTAGATGGGAAAAATTTTATTTTGGATATCTTTAATGTTTATTTTTACTGGGAAGATCTGAATTACGGATATCTGAGATACATATCGACTCTGGCTGTTAAATGTTAAAATGGCCTGCCATAGCAAATCAGTAATGTGCGTGGGCTCATTGTGATATAAACCTATACAATAAACATGAAGTATACATGCTTGGCTAACAGCTGTTCATCGTTCTGTGGCTTTTCTCTCTCAGTCTGTGGAGAACTGTGTGTGTACTCTGCACAACCTCACCTACCAGCTGGAGAGTGAGTCACCTGCTCTATTTAACAAGATGAACGCCCTGGCTGGATACGCTAACCGTCGCACCAACACTACAGACACCGGCCCCATAGGCTGCTTCAGCAGCCAGAGCCGCAAGGTCCCGCAAGAGGTTAGTTCATCAAAAGCACAGACCAAATTGTCGTTTGTGTTCATGGCATGCTTTAAAAATGTTTCCATTATTGTTTTCTTCATGGAAACACTTTACTGTAAGGCTACCCTTATAATGGGTTTATAAATTATTTAGAATCAGGCTGTTAATCAGGTTGTAGGTTATAAATCGTTGTTATACATTGTTTGTATACATCCATGCAGGCCCCCTATTTGGCAGATCTCAGCTTGCTAGTTGAGCTTATCTTGTCTCTTTCTCAGGCAGAATGTTAAACTGTCAGCTTCATCAGGTTTGATTGATATGCTACTACCATTAAAACAACAGGTCTTGACAAACAATGTGTACCAATGTGTGACAAAGTGTTTAGAACGTCTTATTAGTGATTTAAAAACTGTCTATGACCAAATTCATGACCTGATTGTAAATATATACACCTTAATGTGAGAAGCTATTAAAGTGAAATGGTGCCTTTTCTTAACAACGAATATTATGACATGGAGAAACATTTTATTCACATTCCAGTGACACAATACACATACAGACTAATTGACAGACAGAATGGGCAAAAAGGTGAATTCTCTTACGATAAGCGTTTTCACCGTTTTGCAGAACCACTTTGACTATCCAGTGATGGAGGACAACAACCCCAGTGGCCAGAGTTGGCTCATCAACTCGCGGACCCTGCTGTCGTACCTTTCTTTGCTTGGTTCCAGCGAGAGACAGACCACCCAGGAGGCGTGCTGCGGTGCTCTCCACAATCTCACTGCCAACAAGGGCATCGTAAGACCTCTTCCTCAGCCTTAGACTGACAAGTGGGACTCATTTAACAAACTGTTTAACTTCAGTTAGAAATGCTTTACTAGAATAGAGCACAAAATGAAGCATTTTTCACTTTCTCAATGATGCATTAAAAAACATACACATTAAAATAGATAATTAAAGATAAAAGTCAAAAGGCTAGACAATAAAAACAGAAAGTAGACATGAGGGCATGTGTGTGTGTGTGTGTGTGTGTGTGTGTGTGTGTGTGTCTGTGTGGGTATATGCCTGAGTAGATGTGTGTGTGTCTGTGTGTCTGTGTCTGTCTGTGTGAGTAAGTGTGTGTGTGTGTATGTGTGTGAGTGAACAAATGCTGGTCCAGTTCCAAAGGAGAAGCAGGGTGTTCCCAAGCTCACACATTTGGAACCACCCCTAGTAGGCATAAAATATTCTGGTGTCTGTAGCGTTTGTGTCCCAGCAGATATAGGAGACTGAGGATGAGTATGAAAATATCAGTGTCTGTAATGAGGAATGAACTTCTTTGATGATTAGGGTGCAGTGAGTTCTCAGTTCTTTTATTGTGTTTCTGTTACAGAATAAAATGATTAAAAGTGTCCTGAAGTGATTTGATTTGATATGATTACACTGGTACGATCCAGAATAATATTTCAAAACCATGCTAAAAACACATGTGGCTGGTAGACTAGAGGAATTTTATTCTTGAAAATGAGTGCACACTGTACCAAACATTATTACATTCATTTACAGGTGCAGTGCATTAGACTTGCTACCTTCAGACAGATGCAGTTTTTACAGCATCAGTCTTAGTATGAATTATGTGGTTAAAAAACTAAGTGTGTCCAACAGTCACTTTCCTGAGATGTTAGTACGAAGATCAAAAGCAGCTGTTATCATAATGGGCATTAAAAAAACATTACGATGTTCTTTACAGGTGTCGGATGTGTTGAGTCAGACGATTGTTCAGAAGCTGAATGGTCTCCAGCAAATTTCTCCACTGCTGCAGTCCTCCATCCCCAGTGTGAAGGACGGCGTCACCTCACTCCTGGGGAACCTCTCTCGAACCCCACGTCTGCAGAGCATCGTGGGTAAGTCCACAGCAGAGGCCACTTCATTTATGATGTTAACGATGTTGCAATACTGCAGGTGTATTCCGTCATTCTAGTTAGTGCGATAGGTCGTTTTTGTGTTATAGCTGTTTTGTGTTATACGTTGCGTTATAACTGTTGTTATGTAGGTGACTCTGTATGTGGTGGTGTGATTGTCTGGGTAAGGAGGACTTGGTATTGGATTACTGTATTGTGTTAACTGTTAAAATTGGCGAGAGAGAGTTGTATATCATGTGATAATAACCCCTTACACTAATATTTTCATTGAATGATACTGGCTCAACTTGCTTCGACTTAATTGGTGCTGGGTATTATTTTGTAATACCTACTCAATTGTGGCTCCAAGTGATTTAAGTAGGTACCAAAACACGAAAAGTCTACTGATTGGTCAGAGAGAATCCACACACGACATTAGATATTCCTTATTCTTGCTTCTGTGTTTGATGACATCATAACAGCTTCTTGTGGTATCATAATCTATATTGAGGGAAACTGACTGCAATGGAAAGCAAACAAGGTACCAGGTACCAAAACGTGAGCTGCGTTGAACCGGTACCCTGCAGCATTAAGCCACAGATTACAGTCATACCTAAATGTGATTAGAAACCTGAGGCTAAATCACATACTTCGTCGATCTTTCCAAGTGTAAAAAAGTACACACTTAAAAAGGACATTTTCCTTGGTCCACACTATATTTGATCAATATCAAATATCTCTGTTCTGAACATGTTATGTTAGTAGTTACTGAATACTTGATTTAGTAGGTCTTTTAATAATACATTTTGATCCATGGCATTTGGCAGACTCTTGAATCCAGAGCAATTTGCATCATGTTCAGACAAGTTAATCATGTTTCACCCCAAATGTTTTCGCCCCAATTTTGATAATACTGGCCCAAGACTCTTGCTAGTATAGTGTGGTGCTGTTGCCCAGGTTTTGCACTGTCGCTGGTTGTGCTGAGTTGTGTTTCATGTCTTTGCTGCAGCTCGGCAGGCCCTTCCTCAGCTGGTCCGGAGCCTCAGCTCTGGTGTGCCACAGGGAGAGAAACTTTCTCCCGAATCTGACAGCTCCATAGCAACTGCCTGCCACACTGTAAACAGCCTCCTGAGGGCGGAGCCTGAGATGTCGAAGCAGTTACTGAACAACACCCTGATCAACTCGCTGAATGACATTAGTCAAAACACGTGAGTGTCTTATTGCGCAACGATTGTGCTCCGAGTGACGAGCCAGACTACGATTCATTGAGAGTATTTTGTTTTAGAGACAGACGTAAGTGTTCATGGGTTCTTTTTGTACTGTTTTGACAGAGCCTTGCCCAAAGCCAGTAAGGCAGCAGGAGTTCTCCTCCACAGTCTCTGGTCTGAGAAGAACATTCAGAGTTTCCTCAAGAAGGTGAGGACATGATTTAGTACTTCAAAAGCTACAAATACCTTAAATCATCTTCGTCTTACAGCCAGTCCACAAAGAGCCTGACAGGTGATGTCGAGCGTTTTCATGATTTTAAGAATTGTGCAAAAATAGACAATATTAATGTAATATATGTAATTCATGGTTTCAAATCTTTGCTCCAAATAGTTTTTTTTTACTCACACATCCTTAAATGTTGTCCTATCTAGCACTAAATTTCGTAATATTGATCTTGACTGTAGATGACTGAACTGGGCTGAAATACTCCTGTTTATAAAAGTAATAGTTTTAATTGACTGGCCTCAAGGTAAATAATTCACACAAAAGTTTGATTTATATTCAGTCTTTCATTTTTATTTTCTCTTTCTATAACTAAATTTAGTTATTAGTTTGTACTGGATGACGCCCCCCTCCCACACACACACACTTTCTTCCCTTGTGTCGTTGAGCATTTCACTGAACCCTCAGTTGCTCCAGGGGGACTGTCCCTGTAACTAATGATTATAAGTCTCTCTGGAAAAGGATCTCTGCCTAATGCTGCTTTATTTTATTTTACATGATGGGTGCTGATTTTTAACATTTTTAAAAGTTAGTAATCGAATATTGATTATATTTCTTTGAAAGATTTATTTTAGTTATTGTGTAACTATTCTGAAAATATACTCCTTAGAATTTCAAAATTAACTGTATTCTGAATATTGCCATTCTTAAATGAAATGTTCACTGAATACAGACTCATAAAGCTTAAAATGTTCGATAGAATCAGACAGGACACATGTTAATGCTGTGTGTGAACTGGGCCTAAAGTTCTGGCATTCTCAACAGCCTGGATTTGGAAAGTGTAACAAAATAGCACTGAGTTTGTGTGTGTAGGGGCGGAGGTGTTGGAGTGTGTTCTCTCAGGGTTGGGTGTGGAGGGGAGGATCGGTCTGGGATTTTCTCAAATTAGATCAAATCAAATGTAATTTCATGGGTCTGAGTCAGTGCAGTGAAATACGTATTGCGAATGCCCGGTGGCAGACAGAATTTCAATTGAAATGGAATGTATGTGTGTGTGAGTGTGTGTGTGTGTGTGTGTGTGGGATCGTTGCTCTCAGTGTAAAGCCTCCAGGCCTCACCAAGCTCGTAATGAAGCTGGAGAATGGTCCTAGTGAAAGTAAATGTGAGAATGTATGTGTGTGTGTGTGTGTGTGTGTGTGCTGCTTTCAGTTTAAAATTTCCATGCCCAAATGCCCAAAATTCTTCTGTGTGAGTGTGTGTGTGTGTGTGTTTTAGTGTAAGTATGTTGTCTGTGTGTAAGTGGCTGGTATTAGGTGAAACCCTTTCTGTGAGAATGTGTGTATCTTGGAAATTGAACATACTTTGGAATCCTACCGCACTAGTTTCTGTGACAAAAGCGAGTCTTGTCTGTAGTCTGTTGGAGGCAGTGGGTCCGTTTTCTGTTTCTACGTCCTGCGTCTCTGTGTGGGACTGAGAGCACCTTGTCAAACTCGTTCAGTCTTTCATAAAACTGGTTTTATAATTACTGCCTGAGGCGCTTGTCTTCCAACCCCCCCCCCACCCCACCCCCCCATTTGCAAACTGTTTTCATATTTGGCAGTGTTGTATTTGTACTGTTATCATTTGATGCTGAGACACTACACAGAAAAACATCCAGAGTTGAGTTTACATTGCAGTGTTTATTCATGTCTGGCCAAGACAGTAGAGATGTGAATTCACCCCTGTAGGTGTTTTTTTTAACACTGATACTTTTGCAGTTCACCATATTGAAGTTATTCTGTTGATATTTGGCTCCCTTCCCAGACCCAGACTAAGCCTAAGCACAGACTACACAGATCTTCTTTCAAGTAGAACACAATTAGTTATAGTGAACACTAGGGCTGGGCGATGAATCGAAAAGTAATCCAAATTTTGATCAAAATTCGGTCGATTATTTCAATTACTTTCCCTTTAAAAACACATCACGAGTGTAGAGTCACTATTTTTAATAAGAAAAACATTGAAAAAAAATTTTTTGTTTCCAAAAGTGCAAGTTTTATTTTTTTTAACTTTTTTAATAAGAACAAAGTGACTGTTTGTTTTAGACACTGTGTGCTTTCATTCAACACTTATCGTCAATAAACAATCGTAGTAGATAGTGTGTTGCCTTCAATTATTTTAAAGTCAAGTAACGCACCCTTCATTCGAAAATCTCTCATTTGTTATATGTGAGCCTTTTTACTTTTCAGTGAACTATGACGGCAAAAAAATAAACTAATCGTTCATTAATCGTAATCGAGTTGAAATATTCAATTAATCAAGATTTTGTTTTTAGGCCAAATCGCCCAGCCCTAGTGAACACAGTTTAGTCCAGTTGGTGAACACAGTTTAGTCCAATACTAGGTTTAATCTATTCAGTACAGTTTGGATTCAAGGCTGCAATTGGCAGATTTTTGCTACCAATGCAAATGAAGCCAGCTAATTTACTGAATTCCATGAATGCTGCCACTGCTACCCTTGTCTTAAAAAGTTCAAGTACACTGATACACAACTCATTGCACTACATCAGGGGCCACCAATGTGGTGCCCCGAGGACCACATGAGTAGCCTGCAGGCCTGTTTTAAAAATAGTGCAACTCACCAGTAATCAGCATCTAATATGTAATTTTAACCGCATGCTGTTCTAATTTAAACACTTTGGCAGGAATATAGATTTGAAAATGACAATATTTAAAACACATGAAATTTAGGTAAACTGTATATATATATACAGAAAAAAATAATATATATACAGAAAAAATATATATATAGTTATTATATATATAGTTATTGATAGATATAGATAGAAATAGATAGATATATAGATACTGATAAATATGCATGTGTGTGTGTGTGTGTGTGTGCATATGCACTAATACCCACACAAAATATATTTGTGATATATAATAATGGGATGTTTTTGTTTCTTTTCCAGCAAGGGATGAATAAGAAGTCATTTGTGAATGATGTAACTTCAGCCGCTCTCAAGTCTGTTCAGGTTATTGATTGAAAACGATCTGGGGTGAGTGGTTTCCACAGATTCCTGCTGTACAGAGCTTCTCGGAAATCGAATGCTTTTGCAATTCAAGAGAGCAAAGCTGCAGTGCAATGTGCTAAACTCTTTTAAATCAGTTTCATTAAAAAGAAGTGCAAAGCTAATGGAGCAGCATCATAGAGAGGATGTAAATGAGCTTCACGGATCATGTTTTGCACAGAAGTGGTAACGTTCTCTATTTTTGCCTTTTCTTTGTCTTTCTAATTCCATTACTGAAATTTCATGCTGAATTTCATTAGAATTTTCACTATTTTTTGGCTTCTTTGTTGCATGAAAGCAATTTGCAGAGACTAAATGTTTTATTTTTGTAAAGCAGAAGTACCTTTTAATCAGGATACCCGAACTGCAATTTTAACACAATAGATATCTAATATAAATACAATCACAGTTATATTTACCTGCAAAGGAAAGGGAGCATTTTATTTCCAATTTCTCTGTATTTTGGTTTTTAAATATACTGTTTACGTGCAGAAATATCTAGAAATATTTGGGGTTTGGCTCCTGCTTACCTGTTCGTATCAGGATGAGGTATCATGAGACAACTACTTATCACAATAATTTTGTTTTATGTGCTTCTTATTCATCTTTGCCTGAGCTTCTATTGCCTTGCTGTTTAAAGTGGGGTTCTAGTTGTTGATTCTCATGTTTTTGAATGTTTGTCAATTACCTGTCCAGCAGAAAGCAAATAAAGTTGTTAAAAATGATATTTTGTGGTTTGTGGATCAGTCTTTGTTACACATGTGTTATTATCAAGTTGCTTCCAAACCAGGACACCACCCAGATTTCTCACCGATGAGGTCAGTCGTTTCTCTATATGAAAGATAAGTCATAATTGACTCAATGAAATTGAACAGGCCACAGACTATCAAGTGGTTGTGACCCAGGTGAACTCAGATCTCTCTCCAAACAGACTGTAGTCGTTCAGGGGGCAGAGGGAAGACGCCTGATAACATCTAAGTGCTGTCACTACGTTTTCACACTCTCTGCATATTTTAAGACGCAGCTGTCAGTTTGTCTTTGTGGATGATTTCACTCCACCCATTTCCTCAGTTTCCATTGAAATACAGCACCCAGGGAACACAGAGGACACTGTCAGCTTTGAACATGATTCATTGGGTTGTAATGTGAGACTATGGTTAATGTATATGCCAACATTGAATGATTTCTGAGCTGCGATTTGGGAGCATTTAGGATAAATGTGAACTACAGGTCTGGCTTACTATCACATTTCTGAACCTCTTTGATTTATTTACCTGATGTCAATGAATTCGGCTCATTCATGTCATGTAAAATCTCCATTTCTGACCAGTAGCTCGGACTAACCTAGTGACGCAATAGTACCAACACTGGGAGAATGAAGGAGAGACTGTTTAACCTTTCTTTGTACAGAAAGAGTGCAGTAAAGATTTTTAAAAAGTTGTCCCTCATGGTCATGCATGCAAACACCACAGCACAGTGCATAGTGTGAACAGGATAAAATTATTTCTCTGCATTTAACCCATTCATTAACCAGGGCGCCACCATTAGAACCACAATGCCCTGTTGTTCCCAGGCAGGAGCAGATTTCTCACAGTGGAGGTCAGTCGTTTTTCTATTTAAAAGAATGATTCATAAATGACTAACTGAAATCAAATAGGCTGCCAAATATAAAGTGATGATGATCCGGTTGAGCCTGTAGTTGTTCAGAGGGCAGTGTGAACAGAGTGGAATCTTCCTCTGGTGTTAACCTATGCAGCTAATGAAGAAAGGGGCTGCCACCAAAGAGGAGTGCCAGGGGAGCATTGTGTGGGGACTGTACTTCAAGGGAACCTCTGTGATGACACTAGCAGAGTTAGAATTCAAACCCACAACCTTCTGATTGCAGGGCCAACAGCTGTGCTTGATGACTTTGTTTTAAATTTTTTTTGCTTTATAAAACTCTGGAAGGGTGGCAGGGTGGCTCAGGGTTTAGTGCTGTTGCCTCAAAGCAAGAAGGTCCTGGGTTCGACTCCCGGTTCGGGCGCAGGGTCTTTCTGTGTGGGGTTTGCATGTTCTCCCAGTGACCGCGTGGGTTTCCTCCGGGAACTCAGGTTTCCTCCCACCACCAAAAACATGCATGATTGGGGATGGGTTAATTGAGCACACTAAAATGCCCCTGGTTGTGAGTGTGAATGTGTGTGAGTGTGTGACTGTCCAGGGTGTACCCCGCCTTCGCCCGTAGTAACTGACCCCGAGTGCGGGATAAAGGGTTAGAAAATGGATGGATGGAAAACTCTGCAAAACTTGCTCTAAATGAACATTTCAATGTCTAGAAGCCTGTGTAGATTATTGGCTACACATCTACATTGTTAAATCCCAGAATCCAATCCAGATGATCGCTAGTAATCACTGGACACACCTCTTGGAGTCAAGGCATCATATCTATTTATTACACAAATTCCTTTCCAGAATTCATTAAATAGTGATTAAATTATATCCTCATTGTGTTAGTTCTTGATGAGATATTGTCCAAAGTTTACTCTGACCACACTGGGGTTGAGGCATCGAAGCTGATCTATTTTCTCAGGCCTCTCTTGCTCCGAGGTCCTTTGGAACTGAAGGAACATAACAAGCCATAAGTTTGACATTAATGTTAATGTTAGATGCAAAATGGTCCCTTTTATGCCATCTACAACAGACTAGATATGTATTGGTCATTTTAATAATAATCATCTCTAATAAAAAAACATTTATAAAAAAACTCTGCAAAAATTGAGAATGCTCAACACGTTCACTAATTTCAAAGAATAAAAATCCCAAATAAGTGTGGTTGAACAGGACCTATGGAAAAGCCGTAAAAACATTCAAAATATAAACAATTACTAAATAATTAAAAGGTTCAAATGTTCCTGAAAATTGTTTGGAGCAATTGTGCACAACTTAACTAAAAGAAATCATTTCTACATGAATGTTGTTTGATTTTGAGTAAAACATTTGTAATATATTTGGCATTCCTGAAAAAGAAGTTAAACAAGATCAAAAGCATCTGTGCTTTTACTGCTCCTAGTCCAGGAATTCCTGTGTTGTCTGCAACCAGCTCCTGTTGCCCTGGGGTATAAATATGAGGTTACACACTCGTCAAATTTCCATCATCCATCAATCTGGTTGAAACCAAAAGGCTGTCATCTCTAGAGCTGACTACATATCTATAAGTTGTTATAAATAGTTGTTAACCCTTTCTAACTTAGGTTCTATATATTCAGAATAACATCAAAACAAAGAAAAGGGAACAGTATTTGTAGGGATGAACAGGATTAAAAGGGGATCATACTGTTATATTACTGGTTAAAGAATCATCTCTGATTCCCCAAATCTGTCCTCCACTCCCTTTACCATCTAGGGCTCCACAGTAGTAGGACTGGCATTCAGCTCACATCCGTTCAAAGCCCTCGCATCTGCCCCGAGCTCTCAGGAGCCCCCGTCAGTCTGATCCCCGGACAGAGGCGCCTCCATCACTATACTTAACTTCTGACCCCACGGAAACAACTGCTATGAGTTCAGCCTCAACCCTTTCTTTCATTCAGCTCTTTCTCCTCAACCTGAACGGACACAACAAGCTATAATCCCTCAGGCATTTCCAACAGGTCTCTGACACATAACTGAGAGAGAGAGAGAGAGAGAGAGAGAGAGAGAGAGAGAGAGAGAGAGAGAGAGAGAGAGAGAGAGAGAGAG
>JBBMFX010560499.1:0-15868 GCA_037832545.1 Rhabdalestes septentrionalis
TGCCAAACCATTCTTGGCTTTGAAGGCAAGAGTTAAAGACTTGAATTTAAGTCGAGCATTACAGGGAGCCAGTGAAGGTTTCGTAGTAAGGGTGTGGTGTGAATCACTGTTTTATTATGTCATGTGACCAAATCAGTTTTGCGTGTAAGGCAGCATTCCCAGATTCCAGCATGCCCAGAATTTTTGGATGCACCACACAAAAAAGGCTTGTGGCTGATATTTCTCCTCCCACTTCATGACAGTGTGGATGTCAATATTTTCATGTATCTGGGTATTGCGGTTCGTGACATTTTCTGGCAGAACACCAACGCAGCATGACGTGCTGGTGTCATTTATATGCAAATGGGCATGTATCATCAACTAGCGACATCTAGGGTCTTTTTGGGTGAACTTCAGCTACTTTCTGTAGGAGACAGTTGGCAACACTGGGTCAGGAGGACTCACTCTGGAGGCCGACTGGCTACAGGAGGTCTGTAGTAACTTTGATTCTGCCCAGACTGCTCTTGTAATAATTACATTTAGGGGAGTGGAATTAATGCCTTAATTTCAATCAATTAATCACAGAAAAAATAATTTGTTAAAAAAAAATTAACACTAATAAATTGCACTATGGGTGGCATGGTAGCACAGGGGTTAGCGCTGTTGTCTCACAGCAAGAAGATCCTGGGGTCGACTCCCGGGTTGGGCGCAGGGTCTCTCTGTGTGGAGTTTGCATGTTCTCCCTGTGACCACGTGGGTTTCCTCCGGGAGCTCCGGTTTCCTCCCACCACCAAAAAACAGGTTAATTAAGCACACTAAATTGCCCCTAGGTGTGAATGTGTGAGTGTGTGGCCCTGCGACGTGCTGGCGACTGTCCAGTGTGTACCCCGCCTTCGCCAATAGCAGCTGGGATAGGTTCCAGTCCCCCTTGACCCCGAGTGCGGGATAAAGTGGTAGAAGATGGTTGGAAATTGCACTACGGGATTTTAACCCAGTTTATCTGTGGGATCTTGCATTGGGGACACTGGTTTTATTTGTTTTTCTGTTACGTACACAGATATGGACCCAAATACAGAATATAAAAATAGAAAGTTTATTGAAATCCAAAGTCCACAAAGGCAAAAGGCAAAAACGTAGAAAAAAATGACAAAAAACAGTCATAATTCAGGACATGAGGCAAAAGGGGTTAAAACACTGTCCAAAAGAGAAATGCACTTGGTAGGGCTAGTATACTTCACACCAGTGGATTGCCCTGCAGGTCTGTATATGATACCAGGAGCACCTGACGGGGGACATCACCTCAAATTCCGTACCAGGCCTTACAGCTATCTTGCGTTGGGCACTGGTTTACTGTGATTAGTATCTTCAAAGCTCTTTTAAATGTTGCTTTCGGCTTGTACATGTATTTGTTTGCTCCTACACCCTGTTGTCAGTGCACAGTTCAAGGGTATATGAGTGTTTGTTGCTGCTCTGGGCTCTGTGTCTTTGCAGTCATTACATAAGCAATTTCTTCTAGGATCAACCAAGTTTTCTGATTCTGATTCTAGAATGTCTTTATCTGCTGTTTCCACAATGCTATCTGAAGCTAGGAAACATCAGCACTGTCCAGAAATCACCACAAGCTGTTAGCATGGCATGATTTGAAGTAGACTGCAATTCATGGTAGACTGGTAAACTGAATGAACTGACTCTATGCACCTATCAAGGCTCTTCTCATTTAATAAAGTATATTTTTTCTCTGATTATGCATATTATTTCTCACCAGCATTAGTGTTATTAATTAACATTTTTGACAAGACAGAATAATTCATTAGAACACCCGTGTGTGTTTGTATATTGTCTGAAACTGCACCTTATAGATGGATATTCTATCAATGTTCTTGCTGAAGCATTTTTGCCCTCAGCATATTAGGCCATATTTATGAAGAAATAACGGGTGTCTCAAGATTTTAAACAGTACTGTTTACCTAGACTTCATGTGAACTTCAGGCCTATAAGATTCTGCTCCACTCCACTAGCACTAGCCCACATTTGTGGACCACCTATCTCTGACTACCAATCACAACAGCATGAACATGATGAAGAAGTAAATTGCCACTGAATTCAGATCCACATAACTGGTTGAAACAGAGCATTTCTTAGTGTGTTTGGTTTGTTGCTGTTAATTCCAGGACTTCTGTACAGTGATGGTGAATGGAACCAGACATCTCCAACACATTTTATTCAGCCCGTAGTGAAGCTCCGCTTGTCTTTTTAGTGTTAGGTAGCTATTAAAAATTAAGAAAAAAATTTAGCTATAGTTCCTCCCATTAAGTCCACCTGCTATGTATATATGCTGATCAGAGTCACTGATCTACTTCATGGTCTCACTTTTCCATAATTTCTAATGCAGTTAAAATTGAGAATCTAGCATTGTTTCTTTTACCTGTATATTATCCAGTAAACTATTAAGAAATGACATTAACTCAAAGTAAAATACAGTATTATGCGTCAGTTTAGTAATAGTATGTCGTTGTAAGTTCTTTAGCTGCAGAATAGTGTTTTGTTATAAACTGTATCATAATTAAGTGGAAAATCTGAGAAGAATCTGAGTGCAGATCTCATCTCTGAGGCCTACATCACCCATGTTACCCAACTGAGGTGACAGAAAAGAGATGGCATTGTAGCCATAATCACTGTCTACTTGCACTGAGTAGAGCTAGCTGCAAGTGGAGCTATCATTCTCAGTCTAACAGTTATTTATATTAACACATAAATATATATTGCCAACCATATTTATGTTATTAATCCAAGGGTGTAGCTTTAAATGTTTACATGTCCAGATTAAATGAATCAAAACTGCTCAAATCAAAAATAGCACAGAACAGTGTTCTTCCCAAATGAGTTTGGGTTTGTGGTAAAAAATAATACGTCTCATTTTGAGTACTCTTAAAATGTCCCCAATTCCACAAACTTTCCTTAGCATTATGAGTAAAACTGGTGCTCACAAAGATATAAATACAAGGCCACACACATACACATATAAACGCAAACATGGGTTTCCACTCATTAAACCCAATGTGCTATAATGTCACAAGCATTTATGTTGAAAACCGTGGACAGGGCACTTTGGTCAACACCCAGACTATTCTTCATCACTCACTGCTGTGGAGCAGGGTCCGTAAATTTCCCACTGTAACCTTTTATGAAGTTTACATTAAAGGAGGAAATTAATACGTAGCCATCAGTGAAGAGAGTTGACTCTTACCTTCACGGCACTACCAAGGAGTTCCACCTGCCCAAGCTTAAAGAAGAAGTTAAACAAAAATGAAAAAGGACAGTTTTTCCACCTCAATCCGGCATATAGTCGAACAGTCTAGAAAGATTGTTAACTCAGCAATTATCATAGCGCTAACACAGTGTGTTTAAGTTGTTTAAAATTGTGTTTATGCCTAGTAAACGGCTGGATGCAAAAATGTTTCAGAGTTCCTAACAGTTTATGAGTCAGTCAATGGATTGCACATTCATTTAATAGATATATCTCTGAGATGGTTGATTCCGATCAGCCTGGACTGAAGCTGGATGGACTGAAGCTGGTCAGTGTGTGGAGAACAGGTGTGAAATGAAACAAGGTGCTGGATCCAGCTCACACTGGAGATCAGATCTACCCTGAATGTATTGAAACGTGGGTGAAAACAGCTGTTAACCAGTAATACTTACACACAGATGCACTTATATCTAATTATGTTTCAGTTTATATTGTAATTATTTACCTTTATTGAACTCATTTTAATTTATTTTAAATTAATTTACTTTAAACTACTCATTTAATGGCAACTGTTATAGTTTACTTTTCTTTTCATGCTTTTATACTTATTTTTTCTTGGTACTGCACACTGAGTGACTTGTGTATGACAATGTGTTCTCTAAATAAGGCTTGCCTTGCAGATTAGTCGTTTTAGCCATGCAAATGTGTGTTAGCCCATAAAAATATCTGTCCATTTTGTCAAATAATAATAGTAATAACAACAAATTGTATAACTTATAAAAGCAAAACTCCTAACCTGTTGTTCAATAAAAATTAACAGATGCAATGAAACTTTTATTGTTTTTGTGAACAAACATAGAATTACATTTACAAGGTAAATATAAATATAGTAAAATGTATACAACATAGGAGAGCAGGAACAGAAACATGGCTCGTTGTAGTCATGATGGAGGCTATAGGATATTTTCCAGTGTTAAACCTGGATATTATCTACAGGACCAGTCTGTATTACTCTTGGCTAATTCTGAAAGAAATTCATTCATGTCTAGACATTCTGTGAAGTTTAACTCATGTGCCAGAATGACTTAATTTATCTTCCTTGAATACTCTTTCGTTTGTAGATTTTTAGAACCTAATAATTGCTCGTGAAAACCACAAATATTTGACTATTTTTTATATATAATTTTCCATGCATAGAAGTGCTAAATTATTGAAACAAATACTAATTTGCTAACTTTGCAATAAATATGAATGTAAATCCAGCTACATTTGTATATAAAATATAACTGTGTAATTTGTTTAATTACTGCAGATTAAATTAATTTAAATTATAATTACTGTATTTACCTAGCTTATACCAAAGAAACTGCACTTTCATAAATTACTTTACATTCTGCAGGAGACAGCAGTTCAGTTCACACTATACAGTATGTGTGCAGGTTAGCCTTTCTATTTTATTAAATGTAATGTCTTAAAAATAATGGAAAAGAGAGCCTCTGAAAGTCTTTTAGGAAACCTGCACAGTCATGAATGGCCTTACATTGGCCTTATGAACACACAATATAACTTGGTACGAGAGGAAACGAATGGTATTAGGTGTGCCGTTAGCACCAGTTATCTACATTAACATCAAAGCTCGCACAACTAAATATGTCTTGATTAACATGAGTGTGTATTTTCCCTAAACTGCTTTTAATGATAGGCCATTCCAGAGGTGCCAGGCCTGCAGCCTTACTGCCTCATATTTAAAGGCAAAGGAAATGAAAGTGTAATGGTGTGTGCCGGGTGACAGGAATACAAAAGTAAGGCCTGACGTTTCCACCACAAACACTTTCCCAGGTCTCGGACATGCCGCCAGCAGTGCTGTGCCTGGGCAATTATTATGTCGCCAACACAATATCAGAATTACCAGGGTTTTTTGGCTGAATAAGAGGCCCATAATCATGGTGGTGCAGCTCGTAGAGCTGCTGCTGGAACCAAATGTTACTGTTGGTGAAAGAAAGAGCAGAATTTAAGGTTTGATTCCTCACTGAGGGAGATGGCCAAAACACACAGCTCAAGAAGCCAGAAAGCTGACAATTGTTTCACTGTCTCTTGATCATTTTAGATGTTTACATTGTCCTTTCTCTGTGCTGTTGTGTCTTAATATATGTCATGGAGGGCCAATAATTTTTTTAAATAACTGAAATGTGTCAAATGCAAAACTCCGTGAAAGGTCAAAGGAAATGAGCGCATCATAGTATATAAGCAGGAAGAGGAAGCTTTCTCGTTGCTCTGTCATTGAGTTCTGCTCGCCCAACTCAGTATTTTTTCAGCTCACGTGAGTAACCTTTTTTGTTCTGCTTGTGCATGAGTGTGAATGTTGATTCCTGGTGGGAATCTTACTCTGTGTGATCAGAGCATTCACAGATCAGAGTGCATGACAAACCAGCTCTCTCGCTTCTATCCACGTCTGAGCTCTTCCTTCACGCTACACGGGCGAACTCCAACACTCGGTGAGTCTATCTGACAAAATGTTAAACATCTCAAAATCCAATTATCTGACACAAATTAAGATCAGTGTAAGGAGAGACAAGAAACATCATAAGATCTAAGATTATGACTGGGCTGAGATTAGAGAAAGGCTTTATTCAGGAGTTAAATGTTAGAAGTGTGAGGAAAAGGGTCAATATCTCACATTCATGTTAAACTGAGCTCCGTCATGTTTCAGAGAAAAAGATGAGAGCTTGTTTTCCTTTTTTCTGAGTAGCTCTCTAGCTTTTTACAACTTCCTCTCACCTTCAAGTTTGTTTTCCTGTTTAAAATACATTAAGTTTATGGAGCTTGCTATGTGAACCAGGGAAGTTAACCAGAAGGGTCAAGCTCAAGACCTCAAAAAAGCTCCAGCCCATTATTCTACCTCTGCCAAACTCTTTAGTTGTCACTGTGCATTCTGGTTTGTGGCATTCCCATGGCATCTGCTGAGACGAAATTCGCTCACCAGAAAGATACCAAAGCTTAGGTTCAGTGTGCTTTAAACCACTCCAGCTGACTCTCGGCATTGCTGTTGTTGCTATTTGAAGGAGCTCCAGAGAACTCCACAGCCAAATGCTACCATGTAGAGCAGGCAATATAAAGTAACAGAACCTAGAAATACCCTTAATACAACCTACAAATCACCCCCCTTCAAGATGCATTATTAGCAAATTTTTTACCTCTTTAAATTAAATTATAGAGCCCATACCAGTAGGGTACAGGTAGGCAAGTAATGGTAATTTTATTTGTTTTGGCAATCATGTCCTTTAATAATTAAATACATGGTCCAGCAAAACAGTCTTACACTGGTTTGTGGTTACAGGATGTATATTAGGAAAAATATTTGGGCCTGTTTGGAAGTGAGTGCAATTTGAATCCTAGCTGACAGAAAATTATGCTAGCATCACAGAGCACCAGAAAGCACTGCGGTGGCGACAGCCCTGCTGCTATAGGCCTTGAGGAGGCCTGCTCAGCATGAAAACATTTATTTCCAAGACTGACACTGTTTACAAAACAGGCCTGATTCATGCGCGCCTGCGAGGCGGACGGGCTGGAGCACGATGTCGTTGATTCACTCCCGTAGAAAAGCAGTGTCAGATCCATAAATTCAGGTCAAAAACTCAGAGTAAACAGTTCGAATTTCGTCCAAACACGGAGCCAGGTTACAGGCACAATCCACTGCATAAAATACACACAGAACCCAAACACTGGACAGGGATCTGGACACCCCATCCAACAGCTCATATGATCTATATCTAGCATTAAACTAGCACATGTGAAAGTGAACTGTAGGCGCAGCTGTGAAATATGGATCTGTGTTACAGAGCATAGAAATAACTGCTAATGTGTGTGCGTGTGTGTGTCTGTGTGTGTGTGCACGTGTGTGTGTACAAACACTGCCTGCCAACCTAAGGGAACAGATCTGCACTTCTAGAGGCTAAAGCATTGTAAATTGGACACAGTCACCCCCTTTCACCCACTCAAACACACACTCTTTCACACAAAACAAAACAGACCAGGCACTGTGAGAGCCAACATTATTCCTTAGTTAACCTGAAGACTGTTAGAACTACACACACGGCAGATTGAAAGTGGATCACGCTAAAATCACGCTACAATTTTCACTGCCAGATTGTAACAACTATATACATTACAGTTTCATATTGGATGAAAATCACTCCACAATTATTGCTATAAATACTATACATTAAAGATTCATATTAGAATCATTCTAAAATTATTACTGTAAAAACTACACATACTACTTCACACAACTACTTCATACTGGATTAAAATCCCCAATGGTTGATATTAGGACTGTATTAGGTTTTTATAAGCCAGATCAGGCCTTGATTTAGACTGTACTGCTGAGTCTCATTCAGGTTCATCACGCGTCATAAGGAGAGTTCAGAGCAGTAAATAAAGTGCTATTGGCCGCATAGAGAGTTGTTGTTCTGTTACTCCATCAAAACAATATATGCTCTCCTAATTAGGACCCACTAAACCAGATCATGACGCCTGGGATGAAAGCCAAACACATTTGGAGTCTCACTGTCTCTGTGCCGGAGTTGGAAAAACCATTGCAGTCTCCGGTAGTGGGAAAATAAACAGAGTGAGTTAGAGAGAGGGAATGAGTTTTTTAGTGGTAATGAATAAAAAGTCTAATTAAGCTAAACAAACTTGTTCACATGATGCAAAATTTCGGAAAGCAAACAGGAATGGGTCAATTCACTGATGGCCCTGAACCCTAAATGTGGCTGGCGGGGTATTTCTAGGCTTTTACCTTCTGAGAATACTCTCCATAAGATGTTAGAGTGTGTTTGTTGGGAACTGGTGCCTATTTAGTCAAATGATTCTTTGTGAGGCACTGATATTGGACAAGGAAGGCTGGCTTGCGGTCACCATCCCAGTTTATTCCAAAGGAGGGTAAACTTAGGTTGAGGTCAGGGCTCCGTGCCAGTCACTGGAGTCCCTCCACATCAAGCTCATTAAGCCATGCCTTTATTGACCTTGCTTTGTGCACTGGGGCACAGACATGCTGGAACAACTGTTCCCCAACTGTTCCACAAAGCTGGAAACATATATCTGTGTAAAATGTCTTTCTGTGCTGTAGCATTGCCATCATACATCCCGGAAACGAAGAGGCCAAACCAAAGCCCTGAAAAAGACCATTATGTTTCCTCTGCCAAATATCCCTGTGCATTCTGGTAGGTGGCATTCTTCTTGCAGCTGCCAAATCCATATTCGTCCAACAGAGAGTGCTCCAACGTCCAATGGTGCATTACACCACTCCAGCTGACTTACATAGTAAACTTATGTTGTGTGCAACTACTTGTCCATGCTAACCCATTTAATGAAGCTCCTAACATACAGATCTTGTGCTGATGTTGCCTACAGAGAAATTGAATGTAGTTCCAGATTACTCTACAGCCCAATGCTGACATGTAGATCAGACTTAATATTTCAAAGCGGGTACAACACATAGCAAATTGTTAGAAACCTCAGCATCTGTCAGCCTACAGTCGTTGTGAGGAGAACTTTAACTAAAGTCAACCCATGAAAATCTGCTAGACCAGACAACATTTCTGGTTGTCTGCTCAGAGAACTTGCTGATCATCTGGCTGATATCTTCACACACACCTTCAACGAATCACTTAGATAGATGATAGTCCCAATATGTTTCATATTCACCATCACCATCATCCCACCCCCAAAAAAATCTACATTATCCTGCCTGAATGACAGCCACCTCTATCATCATGAATTGCTTTGAAAGACTTGTCACTGCACACATTCCAAATTCCATGGATCCACTGCAGTTTGCATATTGCTCCAACAGATCGACAGAGGATGCCATATCCTCTGAACTTCACCTGGAAATGCCAGAAATGTATGTTAGAATGCTGTTCCTCTTCTGGACTCCTGTCAGAATCATTCAGGATAAAGAATGTTTCTAGCATCTATCCATACCATCAAGTTTGTTAATAACATGAATGTGGTGGGGTGCATCAGCCACATTGACAAATGTGATGAGGGTCAGCAGTTGAATGTCTATTGCAGTGAGAATGTGTTTCTGAATGTGGACAAACTAAATAAATGATTATCATTTTTATTAAAAAAACATTCCGGTCACACACAATTCACAGCAAACAACACCAGGTTTCTTGGAGTGCACATCTCAGATGACCTCACATGGATCACCAACACCACCTCCCTTACCACAAAGGCACAGACGACTGAAATAGGCAAACTTCCCTTTCTCAATTCCTATTGTGTTCTACAGTGGCACCATAGAGGTGTCCTGACCCAACCTGATCTCACGACTTTTCGTGCAGCCATCACGATATACAATTTAATCAAAATTGTTCTGTGGTCACACTTCAGGGCTTTTATTTAATGCTAGGACAACACATCACTTTTCGTGCTAGGACAATGCTTCACTACCCTATGTATTTTACACTGCCGGTATCAGTGGTAACTGGTGATGGTTAAGGTTAGGGTTAGGGTTAATGTTAAGGTTGAGGTTAGGGTTAGCATTATACTCAGGGTTAAGGTTGGGGTTAGGATTAATATTAGGATTAAGGACTTTCCGCGTCTCATGTCATTTCAACCTGTTTTAGTCGCTTTGCAAACAAAAACGATAAGGATCTAACTTATTATTTCTCTCCTACTGTCCCTCAGTCACCAGTTACCACTAAAACTGGCAATGTTACGCAGTGCGCATTAGTCGTGTTTGCAGTGCGTATTTTAATTGAGTTGTATTTCGTGATGGCTGCACGGAAACTCGTGAGATTGGGCATCCTGACCAGCTTTCTCTCTGTTGCGTACAGCATTTCCAGCCTGAAGCAGACTCTTAAAACTGTTGGAAACATTGGAGTGTCTGCATCGGAAAACCACTTGCATTGTATGCAAATCCTTACATTCCTCACATGTTCTCCTTAAAATCTTCCCATTAGGCAGATGCTATTGCATTAACACCTGATGGGACAGACTGTGTGAGAGCATCAATTGCTTTTCTTTATGTTTTTATGCTTATTTTATTACCATAAAGCACATTGAATGATCTCTGTGTCAGATAATGAACATGCCTTGCTTTAACAATATTTTTTAATGTAATGGTTTGCTACTCTCTTTTGGCTTTGCTGCTCCACTGGCCAGGTGAAGGAAAGCATATACACAAAGCCCTGTGGTGAATGAGAGGTCACAAAGGTGAGATTGCTGACCTTTACTGTTAATAGTTCATGCTAGTGAATTGCTGAACAGTCCGTCTGGTTCATGCCCCCTACTGAACACTGTCACAACACTGTGTGTTTAAACGCCTTTAGTAAGATTAATTAGGATTAAGCAAGCAGAAGGTTGTGATCTGCCTGATGAGGTGTTGTAATGAATTCAGGCTGAAACAGGAGCTCCACATTTTTCTGTGAGACAGAAAGAAAACACTGAGGTGAAGAGAGCAGGTCAGCCTGAGGGATGAGAACTTCGGGTTACTAAAATTCAGATTTTTCAATCTTTCTCCATAATTCAATGTCTAAGAAGAACAATGTTAACACCTTTAGTACCAAAAGCCATCTCCAAACTCTGACATCAGACATCCGTTCTGAATCTGGGAGTTTCTCGAAAATGGGGTGTTTTATACCAAACCCACTCTGAGCAACTCTGTTTAAACACTTAAGTATGCAAATAAAACTCAGTCTAAATGATTAATATTTATATGCACAGTTATTATTTGTATCACACACATTTTTTTTTAATTTTTTATTTCTGTTAATCAGTTTTGCATACTTTTTGCAAACTGACTTATTTAGAAAAAGCCAGCTTGCCCTGCATATATCTGCCTCTGTTCCTGTTTGGTAAACATCCCAGATGCTCTGGCCTTGTGTTTTCGAGCAAGAGGGCATCCAAACATCCAAAACTGCCTTTCCAGTGCCTCTAAATCCACAACGGAGAGAGAGAAGGAATGAGAGAAGGTATTTCGACTCCTCCTGTGCCATGAGAAAGGCTATCCAAAGGCCAGTATGTGTCAACGTAGGGAGCGCACGATTCCAATTGACGAATGACCATTCTTAATGTGTGTGTTATAACCTTGTGGCAAAATTTCAGTCCCATAGCAGTAAAACATGTGTGATTTTGGTGGTCTGGGTCATGCAGGTGACGGGTAAGTTTGTTTATTTTTTTGTAAAAAAAAAAATTGCGTGAGGAGATATGACTAGGCTATGCGGCCCTAGCATCTGATTGGTGCATTGGAGCTGTATTGTGGTTTTATACTGGAGGTATATACTCTTGTCAGGTGGTGTGGTATTGACATTCTGTACTCTGGTCATGTGGCGACTCTGGGTGCAATTAGCCAAGCAGGTAAAAACACTTGCCTCCAAACGGCATGACCACTGAAGTGCAGGTTCAGACCACCACTTGCTACCATTGTGTCCTTGAGCAAGATACATTGTGTCCCTGTAAGTATCAGAGGTATGCCACTTTTACTCTGGTCATATGGTGTAGTCCTGTACTCTGGCCAAATGGTGCAGTCATGGGCGTCACCACCATTCAATCTGAGGGGGACGTGTCCCCCTCACATTTCATAATTATTCGTTTGGACTCCCTACATTTAACCTAAACAAGTAGTTCACCCAGCTCTGTTGAATCTCAAATCTTTTGCAAAAGAATCCACTCCACTAAATTGATAGAAGAATACACACACCACTGGAAATCCAAGCAATTCAGTTAATTTGGAGGCAAACCTGGAGCAGATTTCCAGCGGTGTGTGTATTCTTTTATCGATTAAGTGGAGTGGATTCTTTCGTGAAAGATTCAAGTTTCAAGATTCAAGATTCAACAGGGGTTTTCAAACACCCCCACCCCCTAAAAGGACGGGACTTTGAACGCATGCAGAAACCTCACCACCACACCAACCTTGCCTCCACACCAAACCCCGTCCCCAAACATAGACCAATATGTCCCCCTCACATTTAAAAATGCTTCTGAGGCCCTGTTGGTAGTACTGAGGATCTTTAGTCTGGTCATGTGGCATAGAACGGAGACTCTGTACCCTAATCTAATCCGGTGGTATAGTGGTAAAACTGTACTCTGGTTAGGTTCTGCATTACTGAGATCCTGTACTTTATTTGAAAGCACAACTTGCAACCATATTATTCTTATGAATTTGAAAAATTCCACAGGAACCACTGAAGGATATGGCAGCCTCTTCACACCACATTTAATGAAGGTCCAACACAGTTCCAAGAAGTGTGGAAGATTTTTTTTATATGAGCTGAGAGTGTTAATCCAGTGATATGAAGGAGTGGAAAGCGCTCGTAAGAGAAATTAGAAACAGTCCAGCATTACAGTCCAGGAAATCCACCTCACGTTCCTGTGATGTCATTGAGCATGCATGATCATTATGTGCTGCTGCATGACCATGGCCAATCACACACACACACAGTAGAGAGAGTATGCAAGAATGTAAGTAAGGCTGTAACATCTAAACACCTCTCCATGAAGGTTTTTCATTGTCTGGCGTCCAGCTGGTTGTCAGCAGCATACCTTGAATCACACCAGTATTTTTACACCAGTAAACTGAAGTAAACTTCTCTCCCTATGAGTCTTTGTGGTTGGAAATCAACTCGAAACCTCAGCACTCTTTCCTATGTGGAGCAAAGCCGTTTTCCTCCACAGCCTAATGAAGGTACTCAAGCAGAACAACATGAACTCGCAAAAAAGCCACTGCTGTTCCACCCTCATCCGGACAAAGAGGAAGGAGAAAAGACAGCTGCCCGGCATTTGAAAACTATTAAGTGCAGATGAGCAGGCTGAAGTCCATGAGTGCAGTCATACAGACACAACCAATGATTTCCCAAGCCAAAACATGATGGAACCACTCATAGTGCAATGTGGTGTCAAATATGACCAGAAAATAAGTGCTGATCAGCTTGTTGCACTACAATTTTAGGCTGATTTGTTTAAAAGAAGGTAAATGGCATCTAAATACAATTATTACCGATTATTTGATTCATCATTAGAGTATTTGAAGGGCCAAAATGTCCTTATTTAGTGGTCTATGTTTGTCTGGCAACAGTATCCTGTTTTAAACAATTGTTTTAATTTTTATTTGTAGGAATTCAAGAGTAGTGGGCTGGGGTTCCACCTAGGATGAGGACCAGTGTACCCCAGGCAAGGCTCTGTGTACCCGCGATCCTAGTAAGGATTAAGTAGTTACAGAAAATTAATGGATGAATGAAAAGTAGGAATTAAAATTTTAAATTTAAAATTGAAATCATCTAATGTCCTCATCTGAGCTGGTGTTCACAAATCAGCTGTAAGCAGGATTGACCTCTAGATCAGCACCCTTGCGTCTGAGGCAGTTGGTGTAAAATGGCATCTGATGTGTTAACAGTTCACTGTAAGTCATGATGTGTCGTTAACTGTGTCCACAAGTGCACTCCACCCTAATGAAGTGCTGGATAAGGTTTGATTTCAGGATGAAACTCTTTGGCTGACTATTGACTTCTAGTGTTGGTGAAGTTGGCATCGTTGCTCCAATTCTAAATTAAAGATGACCTCGCAAACTCACTGTACTTAAGATTCCCAGTGTGGAATGCCCTCCCTGAATATCTAAGGATAACACAAAGAGTATAAACTCCTCTTAGTTTAATTGATCTATTGTTGAATTTTTTTCTGGATTCTGTAAAGTGAGTTTTAGAGTAGTGAAAGGTGCTTATAAATAAAATCTATTATTATTTTTATTATAAAGATACAAATACTGAACCCAAACATGGTTTACTGGAGCATTGTGGCCACTGTGGTTCGTCTCCATTTTGCTGGTGTAACAGCCTCCACTCAGGCAGTCTTGAAGAGTGCACCTTCACAAGGTGATGGATTTGATGTTCTCGTCCACATTAATCCAAATATTCATGTAACTGTTTACCTGTATGTTTAGCGATTACACCTTACCAGTTCACACTTTAATTTTAAAACAGCAAGGAAAATTCAGTTTCCATAACATGGGTTTCTCAATTTGAACTGATATGCCTGGAGTCAATATGAGTCATTAGCAAAATCACCGGTGACCCCAAATATTGCATGACTAGAAAGTATATTCAGATCTTTCCATTGAGGGACTTCCCTGCTAGGTTGCGAATGAGAGTCCAACCAGATATTCAAGACTTTTTCCTGCAACTCTATAGACTATGGGCTTTTGACTCTACCTGACCATCCTGCCACTCCATTTTCTGACCGTCCAACTGGACCTCATGAATTCACACTTAATTTTACAAGCAAGCTTGCCTCACTCGGCCTGCAGCCTGGGCCTAAGCACTTCAGACTAGTCTGGGGAGACTTCCATCAACTTCCTGAGTGTGAGATTTTTACATTTCTGAACACATCCACTGGGCCTCATTTTCCACTGGGAGAACGACACTGTACTTTTGAATGGCAAAACCAGTAGCATTTTATTAAACAACATTGTATGTGTAAAATTTTTGGTCTGGTGTTTAGGGAGTTCACTCTCAGTCAGTATCAGGTTCAAATCCCAGTACTGCTGGTGGCACCACTGAGGTACCCTTGAGTAAGGTGCCCACTGCTTCACATGGTGAATGGTATAAATACAGAGGAAGAATTTTGTGCTCTTCACACAGTGTTGTGCTGTGTTCACACATGAGAAAATTGGCACTTTACATATTTTTAAAGAGGTATATTAAGTATAGAACCATATCACCAAAACATTTGCAGAATTATGTATTAATGATGAGCTACTTGACTAAACAACACACACCAGAGTGCAAAAACCCTGGTTTGCCAGGTAATCATGCCCTTATAAAACAAATCCACCACAGCTCCTCCCCATCTATTAAATGTGAGGTGACAAGCCATTAATGCATGTTACGCACAAAAACCCATGAAAAAGTAAGAGAGCTGGGACAACCTTTTTGTGCCTTGTACTGATGCCAACTGTTTTTATCAACATCAAGCACAATAGATTTAGCCATGCACATAAATGTTAGTTGCGTCTTGTGCTTTACGCTTCGCATCAGATCATCAAAAATAGCACACACACTTATCCAAATCTCAGACTCATCGCACAAGAATGAAGGATCTAATCAAAAGTGTGTGTGTGGAGCTGTAGATTAAGGCTTCAAGAGAAAGAAGACTGATGCTTTCAGATGCATGAATCATGATAATTACAGTAATTATTTTATAACCAGTTCCTGTCCCTGTTTACAGCTACTCTCAGCTGTCCGCAGAGACAAACCCTAGTCTGGTTTCGATTCAGTCAGAATATACAGAGAGTGGGAAACGAGCTAATCGCTTACAGCAGAAGTGTAGACTGTAGAATGGATCAGCTCACATAAACACAACTCACTTTCTCTCACCAGGACATCCAGCAGCCAGCATCTGTGATCACTTGCACCCCCGAGAGGGCTAATGGTGCATTACGAAATCTACTGATATGTGTCTGCATGTGTTGTGTGTGTATATGGTATTAATGGTGTATGTTTATTGCACGTATTTTAGAATATATATGTGTGTGTATTGTATATATGTTGTATGTATTTTAGAATACATATATTTATGTGTGTGTGTGTGTGTGTGTGTGTGTGTGTGTGTGTGTGTGTGTGTGTGTGTGTGTGTGTGTGT
>JBBMFX010560540.1:0-15864 GCA_037832545.1 Rhabdalestes septentrionalis
GTGTGTGTGTGTGTGTGTGTGTGTGTGTGTGTGTGTGTGTGTGTGTGTGTGTGTGTGTGTGTGGAGAGAGAGAGAAAGTGACAGAGAGAATTCCAGAAACAATGGAAATTAGTTTTAAAAAAAAGTACATTTGTGTTTAATGAAAGCCATAAGACTTCAACTTCATAAATACATAAATAAATAAATAAAAACTCCCAAAACTTCAAATCTTGACAATACACAACATGTGTGAACACTTTATGCACTGTAAGTTTAGCCACTAAATGTATGGTTTGTGAACTGGTTATAATACACTAAATACAAATGATAATAGGTGTGCACAATCTCTAATACAAGAAGTTGCTAATATATTTTTGTTAAAAGTGCACAAGATATTTATGAATAAAACTGTACATTTACAGAATATATGAAAATAATGCATTGTCCTATATACAAATTAAAACTGAACACCATTTTCCATTAACTGAGTGGAAAACTTCAGTGTGGAAAAGTACCGTCTGTGCATTTCATACGTGCATATTAACAGAGCAAGCCAGACCATTTCTATGTTAAATTAGTTTGAAAGTGACTTGTTTATGTGACTTTCAAAGTGTATGATTAGTTTATAAAATACTCAGGCCTGTCATTAAGATATTTACATTAGATTGCCAAGTGCAAAAAAATACTGCAAAACTGTATTTCCTTACCTTTTTCTTTCTTTACTCTGTGTGTGCTACAGGTCAGGTCTCTTGCTTCTTTCTGTCTTCTTATGTAGTGTGTTAGACTTCCTGTTTTACTGCATCACTTCTCAGTTCAAACTGCCCATTCAGACATAACATAGTTACTGTTCTATGGTGAGCAGCAACCAATGGGAGGAAAAGGAATGAGAGGGAGAGAGAGAAAGCGGA
The DNA here is from genome assembly GCA_037832545.1 of Rhabdalestes septentrionalis. Classification (NCBI taxonomy): domain Eukaryota; kingdom Metazoa; phylum Chordata; class Actinopteri; order Characiformes; family Alestidae; genus Rhabdalestes; species Rhabdalestes septentrionalis. The sequence continues at coordinate 888 of JBBMFX010560540.1, forward strand.
GAGAGTGTTGTGGGGAAAGGGGGGAGAAAGGGGGGATATATAGAGAGAGTTGTGAGACAGTGAGAGATAGAGAGACAGACAGAGAGAGATGGAGAGAGCAAGAGAGATAGGGAGAGAGAGAAAGAGAGAGAGAGGCAGAAAGGGAGAATGAGAGAGAGAATGAGAGGGGGAGAGAGAGAAGGAGAGAGGGAGAGAGATTGAAAGAAGTAGAGAGAAGAAAGGAAATTAAAGGAAAAAAAGAAAAAGAGAGAAGAGTCACATCCAGGAACACTGACAGAATAAGGGAGAAGAAGGAAAGAAAAAGAAAGGATAGGGTAAAGAAAAAGAAAAAAGAGAATAGTGAGACAGAAAGAGATAGCTAAAGAAGGTAAGCAAGAGGGTAGAGAAAGACAGCGAGAAAGGGAAAGGAAATTAAAAGAGACAGAGGAATAATTACAATGAAAAGGGAAAATAGAGAAGATTCAGATAGACAGAGAATCAACACAGTCACACACACAGTCCTCCCTTCGATTCAGTTTCTCTCCTCTTTGAATCGAAAGGCACTCAACCATTGCTGCCAAAGCTACTAAAATCACCTGATATTTGCAAGTGAATAAACAATCCAAAAGCTTGGTTTCTGTGCGTGTGCGTGTGTGTGTGTGTGTGTGTCTGTATATGTGTTTTGGTGGAGCAAGTAGAGAGGATTGAAGACATCAGTAGAGGGAAATTGGAGGGTAAAAATCCATTGCATTAGTTTCTTTCGTGAAAATAAATTTTCCTCATGCAGTTTAAGTCACTGGCTGCAGGAGGGAAGAGATCTAAAATGGACAAACCTCAACGTCAGATTAACACATTAAAACAGACTCAACAAAGCTATTAGTTTCCAAAGTCAGCAAAAACATAGAGGAAATTATTATGAGCCCTGACCTCAATCCCACCCAACACCCTTAGGATGAAATGGAAGGGAGATTGTGAGACAGGCCTTCTCGTCCAGCATCAGTGCCTGACCTCAGAAATGCTCTACCGAATGAATGGACACAAATGAAAGTCTATGTATTAGTATGCAGTGTCATTAAAGTTGTTGGTGTAATGGTCGGGCATCATGATACTTTGGTCCATATAGTGTTCACCTCTCAACGTAAAGATGCATTTGTCAGACGCATTTATCCAGAATGACTTATAAACATTAGTTACAGGGACAGTGCATTGCTCAAGGACACAATCATAAAAAGTGGAGGTTTGAACCTGCAACTTTGTGCTCATCTGGTTCACAAGCAAGTGTTTGTGTGTAGTGTCAGTGCAGCAGGATTTTATGGCATATTAAGAGCTGGAGCATTGGGTTTCTGTCTGGTAATGTTCCATCTCATTGCATCTGACATGCTCTAGTTTGGTTCAACTTTATTTCTTTGTCAGACATTATTTGATCATAATTGACAAACCATCTTGATGTGATAGACATAAGGCACATTTCCATTTTCTCCACTTTGTCCAAGAATAAGGAATAAATTGTTGAGGATACTAAGGTGTGAGATTTTGAGTAGTGTTTTGTGAAACATTGATCTGCATGCTACAGTACTGCACAGTCCCACTTTGCCATTAGAAAGTTTTTGATTGAACAATCAAAATGATTTGTCAAATAAAACAAGTTTCCTTTACAACATGGAAATAATATGTAACACTGTGTCCTATATATTCAAATTCTAGATGTCCATTGACTCTAAATGCACTAGCTATTCATCCCAATGGGTATCACTTAGTAGCTTGTTAAATATCAGTTCCACAGAGCAATTATAATTATATTAATCTGCTTTTTATTCGTAAGTAGTGAAGAATAAAAAATGCATACTATGAATGTATTTGTTCACAAAAATATTTTTAGCAAACAGTAAGCGAGCAATACACAAATGTGGGAAATCTCAGTGTGTCTGGATGTGTACTCATTTTAATGTGCAGTTGGAATTAATTTTAAGCAGTTTAACAATGGCTGTGGAGATGATATTTATAATTCCACTTGATAATCACTGAGCAAGAGGATATGTGTTTTGATGCTGAAAACTGTGAGTATTGTTTGGGAGTGTGTTGGCGTCTGAGAATGAAGTAATGCTTAAAAACTTTGCATGTGTATGTCATTTTACTGAAAAAACAAACAAACAAAGATTAAACAGGCATATCAAAATGTAAGATAGTAATGATTGACAATATTTAACAAACTATTAAGTGACAGCCAATGAGATGAAACAGCTAACAGTCTCGAACTCGACACTCAGTTAACAGGATGTCAGACATTCACTGTTAATATCCTTTCATGTTTTGAAGGCCACTACTTTTATATATTATATTATATATTATATTATTTTATATATTATAATTTATAGTTGTTCAGCAACTTTCCAATACAAAGCTTAACAAGTGGATAAGTAATCACAACCTGTGGTGTGCAACTTTTGACTGGTAATGTACATTTGACCATTCTGTAATATGCTATACAAGAAACTACATATGTAAGCAGTGCAATGAAAAGGTAATACATTTAATGTCACTTTAATGCCTTACTATTCTCCCTCTCTTCACTCCCTTATGCTTTTATGGCTCTTTATTCTTTCCGGCAGGTTAATTTACTCTGTTTCTATGGCTTCTCTCGAAAATACAGGTGAGGGCCTGTTGTCCTCAGTCAAAGCAGATGGTTTCTCTCTTCATCACCCCAGTGCACCCTCCACCACCCCAACACAAAAACACACACAAACACACAAACACACAAACACACACACACGCACACACACACACACACGCACTCACAAACACACACGCGGCCACACACACACACACACACACACACACACACACACACACATTCTCTAGCTAACCTCCCCCACAACCCATTCCCTCCTTTCAATACGTCCTCCTCCCATTTGGAAGGCCATTATCTGTGGGACCCTCTCAACCTCTTTGTCTTTTTAAGGGTCCGGCTGGTTAGCAGCTTCACCAATCTGTCACAGCATGCTTGGTTTAACACTGTGAAAAGCCACAGTTGCCCCTGTTCTGTAATGGAAATGTGGTGTGTGTGTGTGTGGTTCTGATGGTATTCTGGCTAAACTTAACATCGCTTCCTGAGCAGAGTGGAATAATTAGTGAACAACAGTACTAACTAGCAGAACAAATGTGACTGTTTTTTTGTTGAAACACTGAGACCCTATTGAGAGTTGATGACACAGAAGGGTTAGTGCTAACATAATAACAGTGGAAAACTACAAGACACTGATTGAGCGTAGAAATAAATTAGCTACAGTCAAAATTGCTCAGAACACTCTACATCCTCTCAGAAGGATATGGGTTTTAAAGGTACACACTGGTGATCAGTGTTCTTGCTTTAACACTCCTGTTTCCCCTATTGTGTTTAGTTTTCAATCAGTACATAATGTCTACAATATTTTATTATAATTGTAGTTTAATTAATTCTTATATGTGTGACATGCAGGAAGTGCAAATAAGTGAAGAGTTTTTTTTTAAACAAAATGTTTAGCAGCCAGTCTTAGTGCAGTTTTGGAAAGTGTCAGGTGCAGTGGTTATAGAATTTTGAAAGTGTCGTGCATGTGTAAAAAGAGTCATGTGCATATATAAAGCAGTCTCAGTATGAGGTCAGACTGGGTTTCAAGCCCCTGATGTTGCATGCAGGCTCTGAGTTCAGAGATCTAATGGTTTGTGGGAAGAAGCTGTTGTGATGTGTGGACATCAGAGGGGAAAACAGTCCCTGTGAGGGGTGGGTGGGATCCGTGATGATGCCGGGTGCATGGCGAACACAGCGTTTATTGTACAGTTCAGTGAGTGGGAGGGAAACACCAATGATCTTCTCCGCTGTTCTCACCAGTTGCCTGGTTTGGCAACTGCTGCAGTTACTTTTATTAAGGGACTTTCTAATGTGGTGCTACAGTGTGTGAGCTGCTAATATAATATTTTATCACTCACATCCAGTGTCATGGCCAGCCATCACAGATGGCTGCTTGGTGGTTACCCTCAGATTTAATCAATTTTCTCCAAAAAAGGAAAAGAACAAACGTCTACACCAGTGCTACATAATGTTCATCCTATAATTATAAAATTTGACTGCATGACCATGTTTCCATGGCATTCATGGAGTGGTAAACCTTAGAAAATTCTTGAGCACACTCTTGCTTGTACATTCTAAGGGATCTCCAAGTAATTCTGTTTCTAAATGTTTAAGTGCCCTAAGCACTATTCTACTGGGGCAGGGCACTTACACGCACTTAAAATTATTGTTGTTTTATACAATGTTATCCATTGTAGATCACAGACACAATTGGTTTATAAAGATTGTTTAATGTTTTTTAATAAAGCAGTCTATAATGCTTTGATGGATAAAATAATCTATAATTTCATGTAAACAGGGCCAAAGTGACATTAAAGAGTCCACAACACAATTGAAAAATGTGACCTCAAGTCTTTTAAGGGGATCACTGAAAATATTAAAAGCAGGTATTCTGTCGAAAAATGCTACTCATCAGTGTGTGCTACATAGTGGAACTGTGCACATGCTAAATATTCTACTCCTAAAAAATACGATAAGGACAATTTCTATTTTTTAGGAGTTGCATATTTAGAGATTTCTTGATGGGTTTGCGCTGCAGTAGCATTTTTTGACAAGATGGCATAAATAGTCAGAACACGAAAAAAAAATTCAATTGCTAACTGAAGCTAGCATTACCTGGTTATGGGGGCATTGGAATGCATGGAAATGCTAATTGTTACAAATTTTCCCATATTTACAAATTGACATCTTAAAAATGTCAGCATCTCGCCAATTCTTCTTTTTTCATTTTTATGCCCCCAATTCTTGATTCAATTCAATTCAATTTTATTTATATAGCGCTTTTTACAACCAGGTTGCCACAAAGCAACTTTACAGAGTCCAGGTCCGAGCCCCTAGTGAGTAAGCCGAAGGCGACAGAGGCGAGGAAATACTCCCTCAAATGGAGGAAGAAACCTCAGGAGGAATGCTTTCTCAAGGCCACCTTCATGCACAGAACTATCTTGGTGAGAAGCACAATGCACTGCGTATATTCCTGGATGGTGCGCCAAAGAGTTCAAAACTTCCTACTTTCAAATTGCATATCCATTTTTGAGCCAAAAAGTTCGCTTTTTACTGTTCATGTCTATTAACATATGTTATTATTTAACATATTTTTTGGTTATTTAACATATATTTGGGGCATCTACTGGCACTTGATGACTTACCACACAGTGCATGATGTGCATTATGGGAGTAAGGGAAAACAAAATTGAGTAGGCTGATTTTTGATTTATCCACTATATGGACAACAGTACTGGAACACCCGACTTTAATGACAGTGCATTTACATAGACTTTAATATGGAGCTATAACACTCTTCTTGGAAGGCTTTCCACAAGATTTTGGAGTTTCTGTCGGAATGTGTCCCCCGTCATTCTGTAGAGCATTTATGAGGCCAGGTACTGATGATAGACGAGAAGGCCTGGCTCGCAAGCTCCATTCCAGTTAATCCCAAAGGTGTTGGATGTGGTTGAAGTCAGGGCCCTGTCCGGGCCAGTCAAAGTTCTTCCACACCAAACTCATCCGACCATGTCTTTATGAACCTTGCTTTGTGCACTGGAGCACAGTCATGCTGGAACAGAAAAGGACCTTTAACAAATTTGGAAGAATGGCATTTTCCAAAATGTCTTGATATGCTGAAGCATTTCGATTGCCCTTCACTGGAAGCAAGGGCCTTCTGAATTCAGTAATCAAGGGATGTGTCCCAATACTTTCGTTCAGATAGTGTATCACACATGTGATAAAAGCTTCCAGAATTTACCTAGAAATGTTTTACTACTGATTTGTAGAAAATATTACACAATAGTGCCAAGAGTGCAAGAATGTAGAATCATTAATTGATACTGCTGAAAGCAGTAAAACAACAACAAATGCAAAAACACAACAAAACAAAATAAATCATAAATTGACACCATAACCCACAAGGAGGGAGATCCCTGGATGTAATATTATCAAACCCAATAAATTGTAGTAAACCATCCCAAGTCTCCCCACACCAGCACGTGTCTATTTGCCAACCCTACAGAATTGGCAGTCAATGTCCTTCCAACATGTTATGCTGACCAATGACATTACATCAGTAGCAGTTTGAAACATGTTTTTGTACTTTACGTAGCTTAGCAGAAGCTTTCTTCTTTCACAGTCCCAGTGTTGCTGTAATCACATGAGAGGACAGTCCTAGTTAGTGGGTGGAATTGGAGATGACTAAATTGGGCAGAACATGAGATCATATCCATAGAGCACAAGCTTACACTCCCTATGTCGATGTCTGTCCATCCATAACCTTGATATACAGCTTATGATCAGTTTAATTAATAAACAACTCAACACTGTGCTTCAGTGCAAATATAACATAGAAATGTTCTGTTAAATGTTCTGTGTAAAGTGATCATTTGTCATCTGTGAACTCACCACAGAATACAGTGTAAACAGCTCAAAATTCTTCTCTGTTTTAACCCATTCACTAAGTGAAGCAGTGGCAGCCAGGAACATAGTTCCAGGGCAGCAGTGTGTGGGGACGATATCTTGCTCATGGGAAGCTCAGTGGTGCCACTAGCAGTCCTGGGATTTAAACGCACAACTTTCTGATTGCAGGGGCAACTCCTTAAAGACTAAGCCACTGGCTGCCCAAACAAGATAATGATTACTAAATAAACAACAAAGAGCACAATCTTAAAGATTAAAGTGTCCAACATTTGAGTTTACTTAAAAAATAATAAAATCTATATTCAGGAAACCATTACAAATTACATTCACTTGTATCAGGTTTCCACCTACTGGGCTGTGGTTTGTTTTTGTCAACTGCCAACAACCGCTAGGAGGAGTTAGTAGTCTAACGTAACCATTTAACTCCATTTTGTATTTTATTTATTCTCATTTTTTTTTCCAAATTAAATTAAGCTTGAGTGACACAGACAGGTTTCAGCATGTGTGTAGCATGTAAGTTGAGCATATGTGCCTGTGACAGAGAGGACCTTGCTATTTAAATGAGACTGAGCCTAAGCCATCCAAGAGCAGAGAAAATCAGTGTAAACCATTGCTGTCCATGTTTTTACCTGTCCATCAGGTAAAGTGCAAAAAGGATAATAATACTGAAAATATGCGGACAACTACATAAAATACAAACTGATCACCACTGGTGCTAATACTTCAGATTTGTTACTAGTAAATGGCGCAATGAAGCTACATATCTGCTCTAACCGGTGACTGATAGGGTTAGGGTTAGGGTTGGAGACGTTCCCAGTCTCACAGCATTTTAACCTGTTTCAACCGCCTTGCAAACATAACTGATAATGAATCAATTATTTCTGTCTTGCTGTCACTCAGTAACCAGTTACTACTGATACTGGTGGTGTTATGCAGTGCAAATCAAATACATAGCATTAAAAAGCATTGTATAAAGCCCTAAAACATGATCCCAGCATGTAATTTAATTATATTGTATATCATAATGGCATCATGGAAACTCGTGAGACTGGGCTCATCATGTTGCCTTCCCTAATAACATTTTGATGAGGAGAACAAATGAAAGGGCCATATTGCTTCGGAACAGACATATTTTATGTACACAACTTGACTTTGTTTTAGTTTTTCAGGCAATTTGACTTTGTTTCAGTTTTTCAGATGAAATGGCATTTTTTCATGGCAGTTTTTTTTGCAGTTTCTTTTATTTAGTTGCAGCTAAATCCCAAATCCACTCCTAATCCTGATTAAATCTCTATGTTTCATGTGGCTTTATTCTCAGAGATAGCAAATTTTGACGCTATTAATCAAAGCATGAAACATTTACAATGTTTTAACCAATTACACCCTGTCTTGATTTAAGGCTTTTTATTATTTTTTTCTCTTTTAAAATATTAAGTTATGTAAATATGCCTCTATTTCCTGGAAAACAAACATATCTAAATTACACATCTTGTTTCTTTAACCATGTTATATCTTTAAGGCTTACATTTACATTGATAATTAGAACTGTACCTACAGAGTACCTTTGTCTGAGAGTGCAGCCTCAAATGTTTGTCAAAGTATGTCTTAATTAACATATTTCATAATGTTCATATTACTGAAGCAGGTTGTGCTGGACTCAATAGAATTAAAATTTGAACTCAACAAAAATGTTAACAGGCTAAAAGTTAACATCTAAATTTTAGCTATGCTTACCCCCAGTCTGGTTAATTCTGTTTAAAACCATTTTTATCTCTTTTATCTCATGTCTGAACAGGACATTAAATTTTTTTTTAAAAGAAAGATTTTAAATATCTAAACATCTTGTCAAGTTGGAAATGTTAACTGTGATGCTAGTGTCAGACGTTTGACTTTGATTCATGACTGTTGTTGGTTTTACAGCAGCAGAACCTTAGTTGCTATGGTTATATTGCCATAATAGATATGGGTGAATAACAGAGAAATATACTCTGTGAAGAATTTTTTTTAAGTTGAGTAATGAAAGCAAAAGTTGGGCAGTATCTTTTACCAAAATTGCTTTGACACTAATCAAGTACGCCTGAAGTGTTACAGGGTTTGATATACACCATTACAGCTAGTATCTGTTTCTTAATTTAATCTATTTAGTGCGCCCTATTATTCACTATATCCACTTTGTATCCAAATACTTAAATGAAGACATGGGCCACAAATCAGGCGCACAGATTAGAAAGGATGCGAACTGTTGTGATGCAACCCATATTTTGTGTGATTTTGTTATTGATTGAATGTTGTAAAAAAGTATATTTTTGAATGTAAAATTTGTGAATGTAAAAGCTCTGTTATTCATTGACTGTCAACCTTTCAACAGTACAGGAAGTCGGTTAAAGAAGGCCTTCTATTGTTAGTTGTCTCTATAGAGATTTTCATTCTTTCTCTCTGGGTCAACTGATCTCCAGAGGTGATCCTAGGGTCTGTCGGGGCCCCAAGCAAAAATTCACTGGCGGGCCCCCCGCAACCTGTTTTTTACCGTAGTTTAAAGAGTCAGCTATCGTTCACCACCTAGTGACTTGGGGGCCCCAAGCGACTGCCTGCCCTGCCTGCTGACAAGAACCGCCTCTGCTGATCTCTCAGTGACCTCTCAGACCTGGATCCTAAAAAGTGCTATTTAATTAAAAGAAGCATTTCACTGTATAGTCTTTTCTAATTTCAGAGTTTCTGCTTCTGAGGAAATTAGGCTTGTAAACTTAGGTGGCTCCTTGAGTTTTGTTTTTCCCTCAGCCATGCAGCTAGAAGATGATATTAGTGTTGTTTTCTAGTCATGAGTCTGCTTACTGAAAAGGTTAAACTCATTATATTAAGGCAAAGTTTTAAACCACAGCTTGTGTAGGGGAATGGATCTGGTCACAAGGTCAAAAATCCAGCATTGATTTATCTCATTAATTTAAATAGGATTTTTTTTGTTATCAATCTGTAAAGCTTGTCCAAACTTGCAACTGAGCTTGCAAAAATGTATATATCCCAGGGAAACAGTTAGTTCTGAAATCTAGATTGCAGCATAGCATTATAGTCCTATGAAGATCATTGCATTCATATTGGAATGTTCTACTAAGGCCACTTTGTCACGCTACTGGAAAAAAAGTTTTAATGATTTAATAGAAGAACTACTAAGATGGCAAGTTAAACATTGATGTAAACTTGACCCTAATGTGAGAGGCATGTTCAGTTGTTTGTAATAAATTCTATCCATAAGCCAAACTTTTCAGGTCTCCAAAAGCAGGCTCATTTTTTACCCTGGGGGCAACAATAGCATCCATTGCAGAATGTTGGCAGCCATTCTCATAGTATTCAGTGGAAGATCTTTTGAACTAAAAAAAATGCAGCAAACCTGGACCACAGCCTCACCTTTGCTAAGGAGTCTGTGTTTGACTGCTAAATCTCAAATAGTGTCATGAGCTCCTTAAAAAGCAAAAGCGAGCTTTTTTCATAATTTGTAAACATGTGACGAAGCTAAGTTGTGTGAGTCATGATTCAGCAAAAGGAATTAGAATAAAATGCAGTTTGCCGGAATACAATAACCGGGCCGTCCACCTGACCTTTGTTTGGTGTTCCTATGTCAGGCAGGACCAATGTTGTTGTAATTTACTCAAAATAATAAAAAACGCTACTATGGTTTTAAAAACGGCATCACACACAAATGTCCATAAACAATAAAAAAAGCCCAAATTTCCTTTTAGGTCTGAAAAACAAACAGAAAATTATACTAGATCTTTGAACCCAAGAGAATGAACATCAGATTTAGATTAAATTGTGTTTATTCTAAGAGTTAAAAACAAGTTCTAAAAACGAAAACTATCTTCTGTCCATGTGTGATTTGAAAGGGTGTTGGTGGAATACTATCTCCATCTTTGGTAGAATCTAAGTCTTCCATTTTAAATCTAGGCTTACTAGTGTGAGGGGCATGATTTCTCATGGCCTACTAAGCAATCATGTATGTCAGTCTGGATTTTAAAATAAATAAATGATCAGATTGAAGACTACATCAAAAATCAATTTTGTTATGATTGGGCTGCTTTGTTTAAGCTTAGATTTACCAGTGTTATATTGGAGGGATCATCTATATATTTCTTTAAAATTTGCCTAAGCCTACCCTAAAATTCTAAAAGGTTATCATTTAAATTCTTATCATTTAAAGGAAACAGCAGCCTGTCAGGGTTCCCCATGACTCCCACATGAAGGCAGAAAACCCAAACTCAAAACAAAACGAGACAGAGGAAACATCTCATAATGACGGTGGACCAACACTAACGAACTTAAATATCCAAATGCAAACCCCAAACCCCAATCAAAACACAAGCATTCATTCTCTTGAGCGCACCGGCAGCTGAAACACATGATAAAGAAACTCAAACATGTGCATTTTCTGCATCTAAACAAAAGATCCAAGATTATTAATTCTTATTTTTGAAATCCAGTAACCAAAATATTGTTTGGACATGCTGAACCCACCAGCATGCTACATGATTAGCTGGTTAATAGTAGCCTTTTAAACCAGTTAGTTAATAAAAAATTGTATTGCAAACTACTTGGAGAACGTTGAAACAAAATGCAGGTAGTGAAATGCTGGTTTTCTAATCTTGAAGTTCTGTCTGTTGACCATGCTTTGTCATCTTATGCAGTGACCTCCTGGGCTTGAATCATTTGCTCTTGCATTGTGTCTCTTAGTTCTCTAAGCTCGCAAGCAATTCTAAAGCACCATGGAGGACAAAGCTGTCTCAAGAGGAGTGGGAGGTGGATTTTTGCAAAATTCTTACACAGTGTTCCATCACTGCAAGGTTTCAGTTTATTCAGTTGGAAGTTTGACTCTCCTGAAATGAACTTGAATTTGTGACAGATGTTAGGGTTGCTCTTTGGTTGTTCAAACACTGTTCTCAAATTCCAGGCCAGGTATAAACACCAGCCTTTTAACACGGGGAGGTTTTAGTATCAGTGGACATTTGGGATTTGAGGCCTATGAATGTTTAATAACTTGTTATACTGCCTTGTCTTACTTCATGTTGAATGTTGTGTGTTTGTTTTTGGTGCTGCCTATGCACCTGTGTATGTACGAAACACAATGTCATATAGTCACATACTGTGTATGTGGATGGATGACAATAAAGCCAACTTGAGCTTGAAGAATCTAGCATCTGTCCACCTTTGTGCCTACTGGATAGTGTGCTGTGTTCATTTGGCTGTCTGTCCTTCAAACAGAATTTGTACACCAGGCAATTTTACACTTTGACAGCAAGAACATTGACAAAGCAGACCTAAGCAACTGGACCTGCCATTCCCAAAGCTTTATTTAAAACTGTACACCAATCAGGTCCTCTTTGATACAGACCAGTAGACCTAAGTGGCTGGACCTCAGATTCCTTGGGCTTTCCTTCTCGACACCCTGGTGGGCTGCGTAAAAGCATTTGAATTGCTTGTATGTTTACCCTGTGGCAGCATTAGCACTGTGGCTTTGTTAGGTGCTTATTTAGTGAACTGGTTCTGTTTTGTTTCTACTGTGCAGCTGAAGTGGCATTACACTCAGCACCGCATTAATGGACTATTTGTGTTCTATTTCACCTTTTACTGCCCATTTTACCAGTGCTTTGTTTGCTTTTACTATTTCTATTCTTCTGCATCAGAGCCACAGTCTTTGGTGCTCTCTTGGTTTTCACATCCCACATTTGCTGCTACAAATAAAGCTTCCCAAGTACCACCTGTGAATGTGTCACTTTCCTGAACACACCACGCATCAAGACACTTGTATATTTTCTGACATTTGGATGAATTAATACCAGTAAACAAAAAGATATGTGTTATGAACCGACATACAATTTATTTTTTCAGCTAACTTATGTGATTTTTGCTATCAGCTGGTGATCATGCTGCTAGGAATATGACAAACATTTTTATTGTTTTTATTAATGAAATTACTTCATACATTACATTAAAAAAATGACTTGAATAAAGGTGTTAATTTGCCTCGGAGACTGCATATTTCTGCTCCTAGTGTACTGTGGACCAGCCTGAATAGCTGAAATGACTGTACAAATGAAAGTGTGTCCTCTTATATTTATCCAAGCTGCTAGTTTCTATTGACATATAACTACTGTTTGCATATGGTTAGAGATTTCTGTTTTCCCTCACTTCATTTTTCTCACTTCAGTTTTATATTTAAGATCATTTTAATTATGCAATAACCATGTCCTCTCTCTGCCTAGGTATGGTTATTACGGCACCCCAGATGACACAGTCCTCCCTCAAACTCCGTCCTCCAGTGGTGGTATGACTTGAAGTCAGTGTCTACCCTTGCAGGTCCTGTACATGAGTTACCACATCAAGGTTCATGGCTAAGTTTTAACAACAGCATCTATGTACATGCACGTATTATGAAGAGCCTGGGTCTGTGCCCAGACGCCCAGCCCCAGAGCTCGCTCATCTGGTTCCGGGGCCCATTCCGGTGCCCTGTCGCCAGTCTCCGGCTCCCATACCAGGGTGCCTGAGCCTCGAACCGGAACGCTTGGCTCCAAGGTCCGTTCCTGCACCCCGTCACTGCCCAGGGAAATCCCCAGTTGCCACACCTCGAGACCCAGAGCCAGCCTCTGTAGCCTAGTAGCCCACTCTTGTCCCCTCACCAGGATAATTTATCTCTCAGGCCCAGGCGGACCCTCTCTCCCTCTCTCGGGCCCCGACGGGTCACCCCTCTCAGCTCCAGGCCCCGGCGGGTCCTCTCCCTGCGCTACAGGGAGGCCCTCTCCCAACACCAGACAACTGTGGGGCTTCACCCCCTGTTTCCACAGTCGCCGTTGCCCAGAACCCCTACTACCGATGCCCGAGCTAGCACCCTCACTCCTCCGACCCAGTCCGGCACACCTACACAGGCTGGGACCCTGTCCTGCACTCATGCCTCACACCTCAGCCCCTAGACCCATTCCTGCACCTCGTCGTGGGAAAGGAAAGACCATCGAGTCGGTTGCCATACCGGTACCAGCCCTCCTCAGTCCTGACTCTGCACTGGCATCGACTCCAGAGCCGGCCGTCGCCGGTCCGGTCCCGGTCCGGACTACTGTCACAGTTACAGTCTGTGGCCGCCGGGGGGTGCCACAGGACCAAACACGTGAGCCCACTGCCTGCGCCATCAGCAACTACCGAAGGGCGCGGAATCACCCCTGGGAAATCCCCCTTCTCCAGCCAGAATGGTTTAAAGAACTATCACCTCTGTAAATAGCCACCACCTGTGTTTAGTTATGTCCACTCATGCCCTCACCTGTTCCGAGTTTCTGTTTACCCCCTGATTGGTTCCTGGAGGTTCCCCCTGCACTATTTAGGTTTTCCCCTTCGCACTCCTACTCACGGGAACAGACTGGTTTATGCTGTGGATCTACTTTGCGTTTGCCACGGCCCTTGAGCCACCTTTCTGTTTTCATTATTAAATAAATGACATAAATTCAAATCAGAGTGTATTTCGTGTCTGGAATGGATGTACAATATTCACCATTCTGACTAAAATAAGAGTAAAATGCTAAGACGTTTAGTTGACTAAAACTTGACTAGACTAATAAGAGTATGGACATGACTAAGATGAATACTGGTCTCATTCTGGTTCCCAGTCCAGCCTGGTCTCATTCTGGTTCCCAGTCCAGCCTGGTCTCATTCTGATTCCCAGTCCAGACTGGTCTCATTCTGGTTCCCTATCCACACTGGTCTCACTCTGATTCCCAGTCCAGACTGGTCTCATTCTGGTCCCCAGTCCAGACAGGTCTCATTCTGATTCCCAGTCCAGACTGGTCTCATTCTGGTTCCCAGTTCAGCCTGGTCTCATTCTGGTTCCCAGTCCAGCCTGGTCTCATTCCGATTCTCAGTCCAGACTGGTCTCATTCTGGTTCCCTATCCACACTGGTCTCATTCTGGTTCCCAGTCCAGACTGGTCTTATTGTGGTTCCCAGTCAAGGCTGGTCTCATTCTGGTTCCCGGATGGTGGAATGAGCTGTCTTATACGACCTGAGCGGCAGAATCCCTCTGTATCTTCAAAAACTTCCTGAAGACTCATCTGTTCAGAGAGAAGTTAATCTTCTAATGCATTTTTGTTTTTCATTACTCCTACATAAGATTTAACACTTAGGACCTTCCTTTTGTTCTCACACTGTCCTGAAACTTGAATGTTTCCTCTTATTATTAGTCGCTTTGGATAAAGGCTTCTGCCAAATGATTGTAATGTAAAACTTTACATTTTAGAATCACTAATCTAAGTGTTCAAATGTAGAATCACTTATCAATACTTTATAATCACTATTGAAAACTGCAGAGTGTGTGATGTTAAATAAAGTGTACAATATGTGTTATGATTAAGTGAGTGTGTGTGTGAAAGAGAGAGAGACAGAGAGAGGGAGGGTGTTTGTGAGAGAGAGAGAGAGAGAGAGAGAGAGAGAGAGAGAGAGAAAGAGAGAGAGAAAGAGA
>JBBMFX010560577.1:0-15860 GCA_037832545.1 Rhabdalestes septentrionalis
TAATTGTAATTTTGTTTATGTGGAATTCACTGTATTTTGTACAATTCACATTTCTCTTTATTTTTATTATTGCACATTTCACTACATGTTGTACTTCTGTATCTATGCAAGTAGCAAATGTAGAATCTTGAATGATGAATCCCTTCATTAAATAATTTCTGCTTCTCCTACCCCAGTCAGTGTAAATTGCAGTTCATCACAGTTTTAGCTCTTTATTTTTTTTCACAAATGTATTCGTTTCACAAAATTGATTGAAAGTTGTTTTTTTTCTAAAAGTACCAAGCGTGTTTCATGCTGTTTCATTTAGCCTATATTTACACTCAGGCTACATTAAGGGTGACCCTCATTTACAATGTAGTGTGGTGTTCTTGTTTCTCTTTTAGTTTAAGAAGAGTCCACCCAAAGTCCCGTACAAGGCAATTGCCCTGGCAGGTGTTCTCTTTCTGATCGGCTCAATTTTGATCACCATCGGCGCTCTTCTCTTAGCGGGTTACTTCGGCATTCAAGATGTGAGTATGCAGCTGTCTGTCTGTGGGTTCGATTACCATCAGTAACCAGTGTTTCCTGCTCCAATGCACATAATAAAATGTGTAGGGCAAGCAAATACCGGGACCATATTTAAGGGAAAACTGGATTTTTTACAGCTTTTGTAACCCTTATACAGTGCATGACAAAAGTCTTGTCGCTTAATCAAGATGTAGGAACAACAAATAATCACATGACTTGTTGATAATCAGTTGGAATCAAAAATGGCTTGTAGGAAAGGTAAAGCCCTCTAGATTATGTTTATTATACCAAAATATCATTTTATATCATTATATTAGGACAGAAAGGTCAAATTTTGCCTGGACAAAAGTCTTGTCGTTTACAAAAATAATGTAGAAATTATACATGCACATTATTTAGAATATACAAACATGCAACAATAACATCAGTACATAAAGTCATGGGTCCTTGGAAAAAAGAACGAATAACATTTATGACTTCCATTAGGTTAAAGGACTGCATCTATATGTCTTGGCAATGACTGAAATAACTTATTGAAAAAATCATCTGGAATGGCAAAGAAAGCTGTTTTGAGTTCGTTGAGATTCTTTGGTTTCATCTTCCCAGCCTCCTCCTTTGTCTGACCCCAGACATGCTTAATAATTCAGGTGTAATAGACTTTAACAAGTCCATTAAACAGGTATTCTGGATTTTAACAAGCTGTTAACCACAAGTCATTTTTTGACTTTCATTTTGCTCCCAGTATTGATTAAATTGATACATTTATTGTAACAATCGATTGATTAGAAATAAAGTTATGTGCTTTTTTAGGTTCCTATGTCCTTAATGTTTTCTTTAGGTTTGAAATGCATTTTGCTGTGGTTAAATATGTTAAAACATGTTAGACATACTTATTTGTGGACAAAGTTGATACCCAGTACATTCCACTACTGTGGCAAGTAGCAATATTTGATAAAAGCACACTCTTGATGAAACTTTCAAATGACTGCTGTCATATCTGCCTGGCTGTGCTGAATTTTCTCTTGTTGTTCCTCTGAAAAATACCAAACATCTGATTTGCTGTCATCTGTCTACCATCATAATATAACCCAGCATGAGGGCTATTTCTTTCTCCATGCTTTTCTTTTTCATCTGTCATCACATGTTTTACGTGTAAAGCTTAAGTCCAGAACTCCTGTGGCTATTTCTGCCTTTATCTATTGGCAAATTGAATGTATTTTTTGTGTTGAGAGGATTGCATCTGAAAGTGCAGTTTCTCTTCTGGAACTCAACTCTGTGGCAAATCAGGAGACTTTCCCACCTACACTATGCAGATTTTCTGATTTTATAAACTGTTACTTTGAGATTTTTCCTCACATCTCCTATGACTTGTGGTTATCAGCTGCTGCTATCCTAAATCATTAACTATATATTACCCAGAGACCCACACTTCTACACAAATAGTGTTTATTTACAGGATTTAGAAATGCATTCTATTATATTTGGTTAATTTTTTGTAATGATTATATTATAATGTTTAGGCATTTATAGTGATAAACCTCAGAGAATCAATGGCCCAGTTTATCACATTCGCATCTCAAAAGAATATATGATATTCATGATACTAAGCTCATATTTCAATATGTATACACACACATACACAGTGTCTTACATATGTGTATATTTATACACACATACACAGTGTCTTACATATGTATATATATACACATACACAGTGTCTTACAGTCATTTTGCATTGTTCTTAAATTCTCATGTGCTGTATGACTGGATACAGAACATTTTGTCTCAGCATCCGGACTGTTTGTTCATTAATGAATAGCCGTAAGACAAAGTTCAGACACCCACTTTTGATAATAATACTAATCTGAGTTGGGGAAAAAAAGCTCCATTCCATTAAGAACTCTGTAGCTTAGTGAATTGCAGTGCTTTTAATAAGCCTGCATGACAAAAGGCTAAGCCCTGTTGAAAGTAAACAGTTCAAGCTGTGTTCAGAGAGTTCCCAATGGAGTGTAATTACGTTCCTGCTGTGAGGAGCATCTGACGCCAGCATTAATCCTAGTCATGGATTGTCTTAAAGAAATCTTCAGTCTATACTCCTCTATTACCTGACTCAGTGCAGATGGTGTACAATCCACATCTACCACAGCTAACCCTCCTGAACTTGGTAACAGGAAGAGTGGATTGAAATGTTTCCTCCATCAATTTGGGGACACTGGCTATCCAGACCTTGACACCACTTGAAATTGGAATCTATATGGAGTCTAAACAGTATTACTCTAAACAGTATAACTTCAGTATAAGTAATCAATTATATCAACATTGTAAATACAAATAAAGAATGAAAACTAAATAAAAATAAAAGCGTATCCAGAATGATGAACGAAGCCGCAGATGATTCTTCAATATATGAGAAGGCTTTAGAACATCAAGAATAAAATCTTAAAACAATTTGTGCCCAGTGTTAATCAATACATCATTCCAGTGTAATTATCATTGAACGTCTTTTTCACAGAATTATTGCTATTTAAAATAAAAAATACCAAAAGAATCTTGATTGCCTACCAGTAATGTGATGGGGGGAAAAGGCAATCCTAATATAGTCAATTTATTTTCTATCTAAAACAACCAGGGTGAACCCACAATTGTTCAGAAATGATATTTAAAAGGCTGATGGTAAAATGCTGGTACACCTTTTCTTTGGGGACTAATTTCAAGATCTAAGATTCTGTATTTGTCACATGCACTGTTACATAAAACAGCATGTCTAAAATGTGCCCCTGAAAACTCTATGCAACTTTCCAGTATAGTTGGAATATATAAATATAATAAACTAAAGGCTAAAACTAAAGAAATAATAAAAATGTAGAAAAGATATATGCAAAGAACCACTGCAAAATTGTTTAGTTGTTCGGTTCCATTTTATAGGTGCAAGTATTGAGCTGAAAAGCTTTGACTTAGTTTTTTCAAATACTGCTGACAATTTTTCTCCTAAATTTCAAATAAAAATAATGTTCTTTAAAGGATCATTTTAAAGGAAATGACAAAAACGTGTTTACAGAACTTGAATAATTAAAAGAATGCAAATGTTGTTTGCTCAAGTTTACAGTAATTACCTTTGAGGAACTTCTAATAGTGTTTTGCCATCCAACTGGTCACATTGTGAGAGGAGAGTGTCGATTACCAGCAGTGTTTTTATTAAGATTCAGGTGGCCACTAATCAGTCCCTCATAAAGCAGAATGAGGTGCTTGTGTTAATAATTTAACACTGGCAAGGAAGGGTTGTCACACTCATATAGAAGTAGTGTACAGAATAAATTGCAGTAGTCTTTTATTTTGTTTGCAGAGCTGTATATCCCCATAGGAATCAAAAAGAATGTCAGGTGTTCCTCATGAAAGTTCTTTATAAAGGACGGTTTCTTCTCTCTCTCAACCTAAGACTTGTGGTTGTGAGCTGCTGCAGTCCTAAAGCATTAACTATATATTACCCACAGAACACACTTCTACACAAATACTGTTCATTTACATAGAAATGCATTCTAACATATAGTATAATATAATGATCTTCATGAATGTTCTTTATAAATGAGTTTCTTCTCTCTCTCTCTCTCTCTCTCTCTCTCACTCTCACTCTCACTCTCACAGCACCGTGACCGCACCATTCCTGTCCTCATCATAGGAATCTTGGTCTTCCTCCCAGGATTCTACCACTTGCGCATCGCCTACTATGCCTCTAAGGGCTACCGCGGATACTCCTACGACGACATCCCAGACTTTGATGACTGACTTCCGTGGAACATTGTGACAGCACACTGATGTCTCTGATAGATCACTGAAGAAGGGCCTTCCTTTATTTGCAGACACACAAAACTGCGCTCTTGACAGCCTCTCATTTTGAAGCGTACCCCATGGAGAAAAGATGTTATGTGCTAGTACTGAGGATTTAATGGCAGTGAACAGAGCTTCCACAAAGCCTGGTAGTTTGAACATAAAAATCCATTATTTGCATTAACATTCCATTTTTCAGTAATGGGAAAGAGCTTGTAGCATTTGTTATGCTACATTGCCATGCTGCACTCCATAAACCATCTTTGGGTCTAAATTAAATTGGGGATGTGGGGGGGGCAGCCTACTACAAATGCTTGTAAGTGTCTGTTTTACATTAAGCATTGATTTAACATCTCTTTTTACATGCTGTAGTGGAGGAAGTTTGCAGGAGAGAAGCTTGTCACCGATGTCACTTTGGAGAGAGTGTGTGTCTAAAACTTAATCTACTCCAAACCTCAACATCTTGACTGGACACTGTATTGTGGTCCATGTTTTATGGGGTGCAATTGATCAAATGACACATTATGCTGATTTTATAATTGAAAATAAGCACACATCCTCTATTGGGAACACTTCTGGATATTTAGTGCAGGAATACTGATTATATACTGATATAAACATGCACTAAATTCCAATTTTAGATTAATCCTATTTTAATTTTGGGGTTTGTTAAAATTTCCAACACATTGGACCATGTTTATTAAGTGATTCTTTTGTATATTATTTATTTAGCACTCATACATAGTCCAGATGTTTCCTGCTCTACTGAATTGTCTTTTTTGCAAAAGTTATTTTAATACTACAAAAGCCACAGAATTGTTCCCCTTGTTGTTTCAGTGACAAAAGTTTAATCAAATAAATAACTACATTTAAAAACAGACATGCTTTTTGGACGTGAAATCGCTGATCTCATTTCCTAGGAAAATGAATGTGTCCAGAATATAGGCAATAATTAATATAGAGTTCACTACTCATGGAAAAGTATTGGTACACCTGACCATTACTTATATTGCGTACATTCAAACACACAGACCTTAATATAGAGTTGTCCCCTCTTTACACCCTTAACAGCTGTCGTTCTTCTTGGAGGGCTTTCCACAAGATTTTGGAGTTTCTGTGTGTATTTATGCGCATTCCTTCAGTAGAGCATTTATAAGGTCAGGCACTGATTTTGGACGAGAAGGCCTGACTCACAATCTCCGTTCCAAGTCATCCCAACAATGCTGGATGTGGTTGAGGTCAGGGCTCTGTGTGGACCAACCAAGATCTTCCACACCATCCTCATCCAACAGTGTCTTGTGGAGCTTGTTTTGTGCACTGGGGCACAGTCATGCTGAAATAGACAAAGTTCTTCCCCAAATTGTGTCCACAAATTTGGGGCTTTTACCAAAAATATATTGGTATTCTGAAGCACTAAGATTAACCCCTGGAGGTAAGGGGCCAGGCCCAAACCCTGAAAAGGTGTGTCTCAGTATGATTGTCAAAATGATGTCAGAAGCACAATACAGTGGGCAGATGTTATACTTGTCAACTTACGCCCTCATGTGGCGGGAAAGTGAGCGGGTTTTTAAATTAAAATTGAGTCTTTTGTTCACATTTGCGCCTCGGGGGGGATGGTGATCTTTGATATTATAACGATCATTACTATTCATGAACAGCTTGAACTAAGATATTTGGTAAACACAACTGTCCTGCTCCTCATAAACACAGCTCATGGGTAAACACTGCACTTCTACGTGTTCTGTGAACACTGGCCAAGAACACATGAATTTAACGAAATTAAAACGAATAAAGTCTGGTGTATAACTGTAGACTCCCTCATAAATATGATAACTTGGACAAAAATAATTTTGTACACTTCTAGGTGTTTCTAGATTATGTGAGCAGGGGAAATTCTTCTTTGTGAATGAATGGCTGAACCTTGAGCTTTGGGTGGCCCCAGTAGGTCAGGAGGTCAAACGAAACCAAGGCTTCTTATTTGCCACCTTTTTATTGGAATTTCCCATTTCCACGTTAAATTGTAATGCTGTCAGAGCCAGGCACCTGCACTGAAACCTGAGCTCGTGTGGCCACATATGGTAAAAGGGGGGATTTAAATAAGCTACACGTATATGGACAAAAGTATTGGGACACACCTCTGCATTATTGAATTCTCGTGCCCCCTTATTTCCAGAGAAGTAATGGTTCAGCATACAAAGACATTTTGGTCAACGCCATGCTTCCAAATTTGTGGACACAGATTGGAGAAGAACTCCATAAAAACATGGTTGAGTTCGATGTGGAAGAACTTGACCTCAACCCCATCCAGCACCTTTGGGATGAACTGAAACGGAGATCGTGAGTCTAGATCGTCTCGTCTAACATCAGTATCTGACCACATAAATAGACCCTGTATAGAACGAATGGGCACATTTCCACAGAAACTCCCACAACACTTTGTGGAAAGCCTTCCAAGAAGAGTGGAAGCTTTTATAGCGTCAAATGGGGACCAGCTCCGTATAAAAAGTAAGTATTTGAATGCAATCTCATTAAAGTACCTGTTGGTGTAATGGTCGGGCGTCCCAATACTTTTGTCCAAGTAGTGTAACCTTGTAACGGCGATGTGATTTTTCAATCTGGACACAAGGAGAGAGGGGGAGGGAGGTGAGGAGTCTGGGGAGAGAGGGTGGGAGGAGAGAGAGAGAGGAACAGCACAAAGTAGACGCTTGTCCGTCATGGTCCACATGGCTTCTTGTGGAAAGAACTATAGACGAGCGAGTTCTCACAACTAAGTGGATCACGTACTGCGCTCTTGCTGTTCCAGCTTCCTGATAACAACAAAAACAATAACAAACCAGCAAAGACAAAGTCGCGCTTCTCCTGTTCCACGCGCCAACTTCAAACGAGGCTCGTGCGCTCGACAACTCGCCTAGATTCTGAAGACGCGGATGAGGTACCCGGAGCTCGGCTGGTTTCGGCTTTAAACCTCTTTCTTCCTGGAGAAAAGCACGGACTAAAACTTGGAGCACAATTAAATGGCTCCAGACTCTCCGAGCACCTGCCGCTTCGACCACCCGCAACTGGAGTGAGGTGGAGAACCGGGTCATTGCTAAACCAGCCCTGTGTTTGCATCAATTCTATGTGTGTTTAAGTTTACCTCTGACTAAGACTGCTTTATTTGGGGATTAGAAGAGGAAAAACTCACCCATGGAGTGACATCTGTGTGTGGACCGTGACATAGAAGTGCCTAAATAAGGTAAAATATTAATAAATCTTCTGATGCACTAGAGTTGGTCATTTCAGCAGAATTTCTCTTAACTGCTACTGAACATTAAAGCTAAACGTCATCCCAAAGTATTAATCTCAAACCTAGCCATCATCCCAGCACTGATATATAGTCTGTTAAAAGTTTTAGCATCTGCAGGTGGTCTACTGGTGACCACCCCCTCCTAAAGAAGTAGAAGATCAAGATAATGATAAGGGTTTCCCCTGGAGGTAGCTTAAAGGAGAAGTCCTCTGACTTTCCAACATTTCTGCATAATTCAGTCCTTGACATGTAAATCTGGTCGTTCAGAGTTGTTTGTTTTGAAGTGGTTAATTGTGGAGAAGCCCATTGACTAATTTCTTTAGGAACCAAGGGTCACAATATTTACTACACAGATATGGACTGATCTATTTTGAGTGTTTTATACATGTTGAATTTTTCTATGTAGTGTTGAACGGTAATAAATTTGGGATAAATCCTAAACAATATGTTCAGGAATAGTTTGCCTCATAACACCAATAATGTGTTTTGATGAATAATTTTCAGCCCAAAGCTGCCTTCAAAACTGTATATTATTCTATTAACAGATGTTTGTATTTGTAACCATTTTATTTGAGAAGGCTCTTAGTTGTATTAAACCTTCAAGGGTTCATGTTCATATCACCAGCACATTGAAAAAATCTGACATTGTAAGTCTCTCAAAAATGGCACATGTCACACAAAAAACTTTTGTTTATACTTTATGGGCTTTCCCTTAGGTGAAATTTTGAAAAAAATTCCCTTTAAGCCCCATCTGTTATCGAATACATACATTATTCATATCTGTCCGGTTGTCCGCATGTGAAATGTATTCCAATTACTGTGCTTTGTGTACTCATACAGAGGGAATTTAATACAATTAAATGTGGTTTTGTTTATAAGTAGCTTTTTTTTTTACAGTGCAGGTGTTTGAGCTGCCATATGAGACACAGTGTGTGCTGTGTGGAAACAATGGCCAGAATCTCCTTCACTGAGGGGCAGTTCACATGTTCTCTTTTATAACCAGGCAGCAATTTTTAGGGCAGATATCCACGTCATGTACTCTAGAAAACCTTTATTCTCTTCACAAATTAACAGCTGGAGACGTTTGTAGTGCGCTTCTCTTTACAAGTGGATGTGTGGGGGTACATTATGAGGATCTCGCAGTTCATCTACTGGAACTGGTTTGCAGTAGCAAGTGAGGCACATGCAAACCGTCCCCACCCCCAAATAGGACTGGGGACAAATAAATGGACGTTGGGGTGGGGTTGAAATGTGGCATCCCATTCCCTGTCATTTGACGTAGTATATCATGCGCTTATCCATGCAGACTCACAATCAGAAACGGATAGACCCTTTAATTCATTCAAAGATTTCAGAAACAGAAGATTTTAGTGATCCCGGAGAGAATTGCTTGTGTTAGGACTGCAAAGACACACAGAGACAAGGACAAAATAACATAAAATCTAAATCAACAAAGTCTAAAACTCTACAGAATGTACAGTATATGAAGTACACTATGTTTAACACACAAAATGATTTGTATCATTGTAACGTGTTTCATCAGAACATTCATCACCACGGTCAGACAGTTTAATGACAGCTTAGGCTTTTGCAATTTTCTGCCCCAGACATGTTTGAATTACATGGTCATTCCCATGTAGCTGTTGGTCCTGCAGGGGGGTCCGCAGGGTGGTCATGGGTGGCTTTGTAAATGTGAAGTTGCTTACTGAGTATTCGGGCCACCGTTGTGGCAAAAGCCTTGTTGCTTCAGCTCCAATCTCCAATCATCTGGGGACCATGCTGACTTATTCCATAACCTGGCCTTTTCTCTCTGTTTATGTGCAAACATAGTTTACTGATGTTGGCACCACCTGTTTTCATAAATCATACGTGCCGCTGTTCCGATCAAAGGTCTCAGCGGGTGCACCAAAAGGAAAACAGGACATTTTGCTTTCTCTTTCTCTGTTATTCTCGTTCTCTGTGTTTTGGTAGCTCTCTCAAGCACTTAAAACTCTATGTTGTGACATCATACCACCACCACACTGTGCTAGATGTTTAGCCTAGTTTTCAGAACTTTACTGCACGCAGTGAAGGTTTTTCTTGCATGAACTTCAAACAAAAGTGCTTGTACGTGTTTGAAAATATAGATCAGGGATTACAGTGGACTTCACTTACTACAGGCTACTAATGGAAGCATTGTGTGCCCTTTAAGGCCTCGTCTCACTAAAGCTGAGCAGACTCATGAGTATGTCCCGTGAGACTTCATGCATGCAGGAGGCACGAGACCAGTTATGGGGTATTACTCCATCATAGCTGATATCCATGCCTGGTGCAAAGAGGGTGATACAGGTTGGTCTGTGCTCATAGTTAAGCCACAGAAATTGAGTTACTACAATTTAATCACATTACTGTTCACACACTTAATTCAATCACACATTTTAATCCTGCTACAGCAATCACACTGTTGTCCTTCTTAAGTTCTATTTTGTTATGCTATTCCAGTATAATAGTTATTGCAACAGATAAGTAATTACACAGTGTTTTTCAAATTGATCGACAATACACTCATCTTAAAGAGTAATTTCCCCATGACTTTTCCCAGGTGATATTCGAGTGGATGATCTATCGGATCTCCTCAGAAATATCTCCTTAATCAATTCAGATTCAGATGAAAGAGACATTTTTAAGGCAGCTGAGGTGTGTTTGGGTATTTGCTTTTACGAATATTAGCGTTTCTTCAAAATTCAATTTTGTCCGTTATTCAAATCATGATATAATAGTGTGGTACAGATTAAAATGTTCGTGGCTGCACTGGCTATAGAATTTCTCAGTTTGTTTCAGTGAGTTTGAAATGAAAGATGGCACAAAACTGCTTTTCCATTCAGATACTTATACTGAAACACTGAGTATCTGCCAATGCCAGTAGAATTATGCAGCCATCCACCTGCCCACTGAATGAAATAAGTAGTGAATTATCTGAAACTATCTGATATCGACTTGATATGGAGCCCTGGTGCCACCTCAAAAAATAATATTTTTGTAATAATCTGTGATAAAAATATTAAAAGCATTTCTGTATAAGTAGAGCATATCTGTTACATATCTGGAATACTGTATTCTTTAGATAAACTGTTCCGGAACTGCTGTTCTGCATATACCAGATAATGCCAAACAGAAAATTGACAATTCATTCAATTTGCATTTTGGGACCATCTGTTTCCTTAACAGCACTTGTCTAGTTTGAGGCAGGTGAGGAGTGCCAGCTTATCCTGGGCATAATAGGGCTAAACAGGCTTTGAGGCGCTACCCTGGCATCTGAGGGC
The DNA here is from genome assembly GCA_037832545.1 of Rhabdalestes septentrionalis. Lineage (NCBI taxonomy): Eukaryota > Metazoa > Chordata > Actinopteri > Characiformes > Alestidae > Rhabdalestes > Rhabdalestes septentrionalis. The sequence continues at coordinate 10,921 of JBBMFX010560577.1, forward strand.
ACTTGTCAGAGCTTTAGCTTTCAATGGAATGCAGTGATCTGAAGGGACATCCTAACAGGATTGTCTGGTTTGGTTACAAATGGTGTTTTACTTATGATAGCTGCCATTGGCTTTATCAGCCATATTATAATCACAACAGCAACAGCTACCAGGGTTACATTTAAATTTTGTATATATATTTTTTAATCTGCATTCTGAAAGTCTCAGTACAACCTGAACAAAAATCGTTACAGGAGAAGGAGAAATTCATTTAAATGTAAATTATAGGAATAATATTTTATTCAATGTTTTTTAAATTAAATAAGTCTATTTATCATAAATGACATAACCCATGTCTTAGACATATTGTTATACTGCAATTCAATTTCTTTATACAGCCTCGCACAGCAACATCTGGTCATCTGAATTTTTTTACGTCCCACATTTCTAAACTCAGCATCAGATACACAGCTACTTTAAATGACCAGGCAAGATCAACAGCATGACGTTGGCCTCCTGTCCTTTCCCTCGTCCTCTGTCCCCTTCCTTGCCCTGCTCTTGCAGCCTGGTCCCTGGAAGGATCATCCAGGATTAGTGACAGAGTAATACAGCTGCTTATCAGGCTGTCACCAGCAATACTCACAGCACACTTCAGGACAGAGCAGGTAGGCCTCACAGTGATCTGTTATTTATCCTTACCTCCAGGGATACATGAGATGCGTTCACATGTGGACTACTGGTATTTATTCATTTGGGCATCAAGACCTTCATGCCTCAAGCATTCACAGGCCCTGCGATCAAGGCTTGTGTTGTCAGTCTGAAGAGTCATATTGAAGTAATTCTGGTTAAATTATAACCAACGAGAATGTTCATCTGCTTATGAACATTTTTGTACATGCCTGTATGTGCCGTCCTCTTCATGCAGCACACATGCTTAGAGCCTTGCCCACCAAGCAAGATACCCAAGCCAGTCACTTTTAGGGAGCCTCTAGACACTCCTCATTCCACGCCACATGGAACGAGATCAACCCAGCATGTAGCTCATAAGGCGATCAAAATGGCAAACATCCCAGCACACAGATTTACCCCAAGTATTTCTGAACACAACCTCAAATGTTTATCCAAGAGTGAGCACAAGAAAACGAGAAAGGCTACCTATAAAAGTTAGATAAGCTTGGGATTACAAGGTGCAGCTGGGGCAAGCTTAAAAAAAAACACTGTCTTAGCCACGAGAGCGATTGCTGACCAAAATTTGATCAATAAAATAGGACCTGGATTTTTGATGCTCTTCACGGGCTGTGGCACTGATGTGATCAATGTTTAATTGAATTATCCTGTCGGGGCCCTGAGCAGCAGAAGTGGATCTGCCCAAAACTAGAAATGTTCCGACTGGAGCAAGATCCGCCATGGGCTGGTACAGTCTGCCAGGGGATCAAGCTCAGCCCTCTAACAGATGCTACTGGTCTTAACAAGTGGATAAACTGGCACGGAAACTGCCTACGGTGACATGGTCGTTTCTGAGTAAAAATTTAAATCACACAAATTGCTGTTTGGTGGGTTATGTTCATAGCTAAGCAAAGCCAGCTGTTGCGCATGGCCAGTGCCTTGAGATCACTACCAAGGGACCTTCCTTTACCTCGTTACTTGCTTGAACCATCTGTTTTACATAGAATATTTAGTGTTCTTCCTTCAGGTGCTAGTGAAACTTTAGCAAGCTTTTATTTTGAACCCTCAAGCAGGTTCCTTCATGCCTTAATGTTTTCCAATTGGTTGCATTGCCACTACCGAGTCAGAAAAAAACTCCTTGTGAGAACCTAGCCATTTGCCTTCTCAGGAATTCATAGCTATTGAGATCACATGGCACAACAAAGAAGCAAACCTGGATCACAAGGCCACTGAATGTTATTGTGCTGGTTCGGTCCATAAATTGCTGTAATGTAAATTTAAATTGACACTAGTTTATACATTTTAGTAGAATGTTGACTTAAAGTGTCAGTTTTAAATGACTGGATACTAGAGCTGTGCTAGCTCTGGGTGGTGGAGGCCTAGTGGGTAGGATACCTGCCTTAGTACCAAGAGGTCATGGGTTTGAATCCTACATTCAGCAGACCACCACTGGACTCCTGAGCAAGACCCTTAATGACAAGTTGCTCCAGAAAGACAGCCCACTCTAGTTAGCGAATGGAAGTCGTTTGTCCGCTAAATGCTGTAAATATAAAGAATTGCAGCTATACGTGTATTGAGAATTAGAATACTGATTTTTGTTGTTGCAGTGAAATGCTTTAAGTGTCAGGGAAGGCCACCCAAGATCTCATTAGTGACCTGTCAGGTCTAGTGGACACCTGTGCTACGGATTACGCACAAAAAACTTTTGTCATGCACAGTATTTGGAGTATGTTTACTCCCCAACTAGCAAATACTTCCTGATCCATTGTTTTGTGCTGAATAAATGTTTGCCCTTTTTTATAGCAAACTGCAAGCACTGTGAGTGTGTTGTTTTTGAGACAGGGACACCTCTGTAGAGTGAGGGGCTTGTAATGTTCCCTTCCTTTTGACTCTCCCTGAGCATGTAGACTTTGCTCTCTCTGTCACTCTGTCTCTCTGTGTGTGTCTCTCTCTCTCTCTCTCTCTCTCTCTCTCTCTCTCTCTCTCTCTTTCTCTCTCTCTCTCTCACTCGCTCTGAAAGCCTCTCACAAGGCAGCCTTGTTGTACAGCTTGCCTGCTCACAGACTACATGCAGAGTGACACAAAGCCCAATCCTGCTCCTTTCACTGAGTGTCTACAGACTGCTTCTAGATCAGCTCGCTCTGCACTGTCAGACAGGTGGAATAAAGCAATAAGCCACAAGAGGCCATGTGTTACAGCAGTTTTAACAAAATACAATATGCTAAAATAAGCCCATTCCTCATGAAAAGGCCGCAGATATTGTTATGATGTGGAAGCCCAAAAAAGTAACAATAAGTCAATAATAAATTCTTCCCTCATGTAATTTTTAACATTAAGACATTAATGTATTATTTTGAGTTTTTCATTGGATTAATTGAACACATGTAGGTAAAAAGAAAGCAGAAACGTACATGAACAGCAGAAGATCTACTTTGTAACACATTTAGAGGAAGTGAGAAATGTTTGTTTATTTGATGTCTGTTAATACCACATTTGGAGAGCAACATTGAGTAATGTTGGTTTATTTGAACTTAATTTAAAGACGTATCTGTCATTAGTTTTGAACAGTAAATTGCAGACCGCATAAAAGGGAGATCAACTAATCTGTTACATATTTTGCAATTACTTGTCTAAAAGTTCATGATTATTTTAGGGTCAATATCTATCATATCACATATTACAGATGTCTGTTTTATAATGAACACATTGGATTCAAACTGTCCTCTTCTACCAGCCAACAACCCCACAACTACATGGTTGAAAATTCTGCCATAGTATTGTCCAGCATATCCACTTACACAGTATATGGGACTACATTTTCAGAACAAAAAGAAATGTGATATTTGGAGAAGGTAATTAGAATTAGTGCATGTCACATGGAATTTAACTTTGAAAATATGTGTCCTAGTAAACCTTAGGTTTGTGCAGCATGTAGAATGAATAGGCTCTCTTCAGGTGTTTATCTCTGTGATGACGTTGGTTTTGCTCTGACACACGCTGTTGCAGAGGAAGTCTCATTTTGCTTCAGGAATGATGCAGCTGTGTGCAATATGGACCAACCCTGTGCAATAGCAGGCTTCTGTCAAGCCTTGTCTGAAAGTCCAAATGTACAACAGTCAGTGGACTCAAAATTCCACTGACTGCAATTCAAATCACATTTCACTCCAGGCATGAAGGACTTAGGAAATATGAGCAGTTTGTCTTGTGTGAAACTGTAGCAATTGTGGTTCTCTCTCTTTCGCTCTCTTTCTCTGTCTCATAACATTTTAAATTTTTTTGGCCTCATAATAGCATTATATGTACATTCCAGGTGTTCGACATTTCTCATAACTGCATGTACACGTTTTCATTTCATAGACATTATTGTTCTCTCTGGAATGTCTGTTTTGCTCCTTGACCTTCAGAGGTAGCCATAATTCATTCGTACAATTCATGTCATTTTGATAAGGCCACGATACGTGCCCAGAGAATGTGTAAAAGAAGATTATGTTGCCAAGAGATTGATATATTCTTTGTACTCAACTCATAAATACAGATTCTGATGCTGCGGCAGTCGAATATGAAGTACTGTGTGCTTTGTATCATACCTGTGGTTGCTCTGAATGATACTACTCAGCCAAGGAATCTTATTTTCCACAGTCTAGAGCTGGCGGATCATGTGCTTCATGCTGGCTGCCATAGAAAGTTGAGAGACGGAGACAATTGAACTCCCCTTGACAAGGTTAAATGCCTGCTGCAATATATATAGGAATGAATGAACTGTATAGGAACTCATTCATAATGTCGTAGAAAATGAAACTCTGACGTAGTCACAGAAGTTGAAGCGTCTTACTGATGGCTTTGTGTATGCATTAGAAAGTGAGAATGAATCATAAGGCAGGTTTGCATGCTCAACTTCATCTGCCACGTAGGCTTTGCTTGCAATCTTAAAATAACCTGCCTGCTTTACTGGTGGTGTAATTAATGTAAAGTAATAAGCTGGTATTAGCGCCTTTGAACTGGGCGTGTTTGTGATGCTGAATTTGTGTGTGCGCATGATAAGGAGCTGCTACTCTCAGGTACTTGAAATGTGTGGATGTTTGCCAACATGTTATTAAATTTACCCCCTACTCTCAGTTCTATTCAGCTTGGAACACAACCCATCAACAGTGTTGAAGTGAACCAAAAAAGAGCAGCAGAGACTTGATTTTTGTAAAGCTGCCTCTCTCTGTCTCTGGCTCTGTCTCTCTCTCTCTCTCTCTCCGTCTCTGTCTCTGTCTATCTCTATCTCTCTCTCTCTCTCTCTGTATATCTCT
>JBBMFX010560586.1:0-15860 GCA_037832545.1 Rhabdalestes septentrionalis
AATAATAATAATAATAATAATAATAATAATAATAATAATAATAATAATAATAATAATAATAATAATAATAATAAGCATTTTTGGAGAAACAGTGGTAGCTGACAGACACTGATCATTATATATTTGCCACAGTGTGCACCTATCTGACTTTTCACTGAAATGTTTGAAACAGTAACTTGATTGGTGCCTGCGGTTTAATAAAAACTTTGTTTACAGATAATGAGAAAATATGAAAATAAAGGAACAATGAAAAGTGGCATTTAAAAAGCAAGAACTATCAGCAGAAACAAGAAAAAATAGTGGATTATAGAGGAGATGAGGGAAAGGACAAAGAATATGGAACAAGCAAGAAGAGAGAAGTGCAGAGAAAGTAAAGGAACAAACGACTTTAGAGAAAATAAAAAGACAAGCAGAGGAAATGCTGCGAAATATAGAGACGTGAGTGTGTACTTACAATTTGCGGCAGTTTAATGTACAAATTCTAACCATATGATTCTGGTGCACGAGCCCAAATGGTTAGTATGTATGCAAACTACACTTGTCCTCATAATATGCATTTGATGCCAAACTGTGAACAATGTGGAGGGACCAGGCAAAATAGTGAATCTGCTGTTGTGTACCCACAAGGTGTGTAACAAATATTTTTTTGCCAGAGTGGAATTACCTTCTTGTAGAATGTTTTGGTGGAAAAGAACTTCATTTATCAACATCACTATCTCTTCATCACTTAATTTTTTCTCGTAGAGTGGTGGTCAAACCCACCTTTATAGAAGCCTAGACAAGTCCAAGACCTGTCGAGTTGCTTGGGATGGAACAGGATCATTTGGTTGAACATTGTGGTTCTTTTGTTTTTAAGGTGACAGCAAAGAATTTAGCGTGGGCAGCCAACATGTAGAGAAGCTACTAACGGAAACAAAGTTTTAAAGGCACCTGGACATCATGGAGACCAGACAGAATACTTGGCGAGACCAATGGCCAAGAACAAGACAAGTCAGATTCTGAGAAACGCCCCAGGTCCAAACTAAAGTACTACAGTCCAGCTGTCTAAAGCTTGTTGATCATTATTTCACTGCATCTCAGAGTGCTGTGGGTAACAATGGATTTGATGTAGGCCTGCTGTGACATGAATGGTGTAAAAATAAAACGAATGGGATCTCCACTTCATGATCTCAAACGCAGTAATGTTTATTCGACAGTCTGTTCTCTCCTTTCTGTTGTTATAAATCTGCCATGGACTCCTCCTCACCTCAGCTTCGCTCCCAAATGTGAATGCAAAATGATTTAGGAACCATTCATTAGGCTAAACTTGGATGTTTATGTTGCAAGATGAGGTGAAATCATCTCTTTCAAGGCTTAATAACATTTGCTCACACTAATGAAATTGTCGTTTGGGAGAATTGATATGACTTGTGGATCTCAAACAGGGTGCGTAATTTATGGTTTTCATCCCAATGTGAGAACAAGCTGCATGCAATTTGCAGATTTCGCAGGGTAATAAATATTGCAGAGATACTGTGAGATCATGGAGAGACTCGTCCAATGAATACCTTGTAATGCACTTACAACACCCATGGTACCTGTTTGAAAAAATAAATTATTCTTTTCCTGGTGTTCCCATTTCCCTTTCATTTTTGGGAATTGTACCATAAACGTGTCACCACAAAAGATTTAGGTTTTGGAACCTACGTTTCAACAAAAGCAACTAGGCCTCCTATCTAAATATCATCTTCTCAGTACGTTTTGGGGCGTCTAAGGGAACAGTCAGAGAAGTTCTGCATGTCCGCCAAAGAATTAATTCGCATTTTAATTTAGAGTGTGCGATCAATTCAAATGTAACACTCTCTCTGTACTTTCCCTATTTTTTGGCTTTTTGTGATGTACTCCCTGTTTTTTTGTTTGTGTTGTTGTTTACATTCCTCATGTGTCTTTGTTTATGTGTCGCTTCCATGTGACTGTGTTTTGATCTTAGCCCCGCCTCCTTGTTTTGATCCTGAGTCTTGATCCTGTCTCCGCCCCTGCCCAGGTGTTCTCATTTTCTTTATTAGTATAAATACCCCATACTTTAGGCAGTGTTCACCGATTCTTGGTAACATTCACTCTGTCACTCTGCTCTTTGTAAACTTGCCTTATTGAACTCTGTTACTTTAACTTCCAGTTGTGTTGGTTCACTTTTTTTTTGTAAAATTGTTTATTTCCCCCTTGCAGTGCACCTGCTCTTATTATCTCTTGGACTCATTTCTTGTGTTTTTTTGTTTCGTGGACCCCCTCTCTTTTTAAGTTACTGTTACTTTTTCTTTTGTATTAAAGAGCAAGTTTTTAATAGATGAAACCATCCTCCCTGTCTCACAGCATTACAGATTGTTTAGCTAAAAGATTTCTGATCTTTTAGCTTTCTACACTCCAGCGGGGGCTTTCAGATCTGGCCACTCTAAGGCCCTATATGTACCAAGAGTGAATAAAAGATATAGTGGCGAGGCAGCTTTTTGTTATTATGCACCCTGAATGTGGAACAACTTACTAACAGCAACCAGAGAGACTGATTCATTGCCAAAATTCATAAAGCTCTTCTTTTTACCTTTGCTTGTAATGTTCAACATTTATTCTGTTACTACCTTGTTGTCCTGGTCTTTTTATTGCTTGTTTTTTTAAGGTTGTGTCTGTGAATAACTACGTCTACTGTTCTGATGATAATTCTTATTTCATTTAATCTTTTTTATTATTATTTTTCTTTTATGTTTTTCTTTTAGTTTTCCAATATTTTAAGTATTTTTCCAATATTTTACTTTATGTATTCCCTCAGATTTTATGGTTTTGCCAATATTTTATGTATTCCCACAATTTGATATCAGGATTTGTTTTATTAACTGTAAAGCACTTTGGGCTGCACTCTTCACATGAAAGGTGCTACACAAATAAAGTTTATTATTATTATAATTATTACAGTCAGTATTGGAGTAATGTGGCCCAAAGTTGCTTGAAAAGAAGTGGTTATCAAAGAGGCACTGGTAATTCAGCCATGAATTCCATAATGCACAAATTGTGCTCTAAAAGTGTGCAGAATCAGGTATTTTATAACATAAAGCATTATAGAAGAGGCAGAAAGCAATTTCAAGTTCAAAGTGAGTTCAGACAAATATATTACTGACAACTTAGTTGTATAAGTTTAGTTGTCCACTGATTTAAATGAGATTAAATGAGAAGTGCATGATCAAACATATGGAAAGAGTCACAAAGTGTCTGTCATATAATCCAAATTGTATAAAGAGACATAATCACTCCTTTGTTTCTTCCTAGTCCTAAATCATCTGCTCTATAACATGCCTGGCCTGTAAGTCAGCCTCACTTTGTGCTACTCTAGGCCAGACTTTCTGAAAAAGCAGTCATGTATAATAGGAGATTTTCTACTCCAATTCAAATTTGAAAAATGAAAAGCTGCAAAATGTTATTTTGTGAGAAAGAAAATCATCTATCACATTATCTCCATTATAAGTCACTACTTGAAACAAATAGAAAAATGAGCAGAAGTGAATCTGCAAATATGATATATATATACAGAAAACATGCTGGACAACAGAATACTCAAACAATTCTATGAGTTTAAGGTGCCACTGAGTCATCTTGGCACTCAAGTAATCCAGCACCACTGGTAGATGTACAGGTCACCAAGTTTCACAGATGAAACTGTATGATGGTTTGGATCACCCACACCAGGATTCTAGGATTTGAATACATCTGAGGCTGAATATGAGATCTATGGTCAAATTTTGGTATTTAAAACAATATTTTTATGGCATTTTGAGGTCTCTATCAACCTAGATCAAGTCTGGTTCAACATGAAGTGATGCTACCAAATAATATGGACGGTGGATTCATATCTGTATCCTATAAAATATTTACTGGTGTAATTAAAATGTCTTGACATGAATGTGTTGTGGCTTGCTGGCAACCCAAATCTCCAAACATGGACTGATTTGGCCAACTACACTAATATAAGCCTGATTTTGGCCGAGATGTGACCTGAAAACTTCCAGTGTCTCTGTCTCGTAAACCAAATGTGCATAAAGAGATAGAGTCGCTCCTTTGTTTCTTCCTAGTCTTAAATCATCTGCTCTATAACACGCCTGGCCTGTGGGTCAACCTCGCTTTGGGCTACTCGAGGCCACACTTTCTGTAAAAGCCATCATGTAAGTCGGCAGGGTGAAGAACACCCCTCCATCCCCTTTTGTTATTCCCCATTTTCCACAAGGGCTGCGGAACAACTGGAGTGTAGGATTGATGTCCAGCTTACTTGAAGTTGTCGTCTTCCACAAACTTCTGAAGCTCCTCAATGTAGCGAACTGACATCAAGTACTTTTGCACATGAGGGAGCGTCACGAGATGATCTGTGGAGAACATCCAAGACAAAAAAAATGAAACACACAGAAAGGGCAACAGAGAGTGTGGCAGGAAAAAAAACACTACAAGTACTATCGATGTTTACTATCAGTGTTTACTATCGGTGTACACTATCGGTGTACACTATCGGTGTTTACTATCGGTGTATACTATCAGTGTTTACTATCAGTGTTTACTATCAGTGTTTACTATCAGTGTTTACTATCAGTGTTTACTATCAGTGTACACTATCAGTGTACACTATCAGTGTACACTATCAGTGTTTACCATCAGTGTACACTATCAGTGTTTACTATCAGTGTTTACTTTGTCCACAGTTTTGTTTTATGTGCTTTGTTGCCACATTGCTCTTCCATTTTCCCAATCTTAAACCAAACCAGTCAAAGCCCTGTCCTCCCAATAAACTATGTTCCAAAAGCGTTCACTGGTTTTATATTCTCCTTCAAAAAGCACTAACCTTCAGACAATCAGTTACTTATACATACTTATACCTTAGCTGCCTTACAAATTTTTTATTTTATTTTATGTATCTATAAAGGGTAAGGAAGACATTTCTGGGATTAGACTGAATATAAACCACTTGCCTCTTGCATAAGGAAACAGATACACTTTTATAAAAACAGGAATTTTAATACTGTAATCCAAAAATAAACGATGAGTCTTCAAATGCAAAGACACTGATGAAAAAATTTGATATTCTCATCTAAGGACCTCTATTATGTGAAGTGGATAATAATACCTATTATTTAGCACTAAAGGATTTGGATGTTGTCCCTTATAAAGTACTCAAGCTGTCTCATTCCTCTCTAGGAGAAATAATGGTACATGTTTCTAATCTGCTCCAATTGGAGAAAAACGGATGTCATAAGAGTGTGAACAATTTGAATCTGGTGGTTTAACTGACCGTAATTGCAGGACATCTGCAAGTCCGAGATCACCCTTAGGAGATTGTTCATTTGATTTGTTCTCTGCTCAGTCTCAATGATGCTGTCCGATGCTGGATAGGCTGAGTCAATGTAGATCATGTCCAACAAGTAAATCCCTAAAGGAGAGATGGAAAGGAGACAACATATAATTAAGTTGTTACTGTCACTGACATGAATTCAAGAACCCATTTAATTTAAATAATGTGTTTTACATTTGAGAGATTTATTAATCAAAAACAGGCAAAGTGTTTTTACATGGCCAATTTGCAACCTCTCTTGATCCCCTAGAACAGTTACTGTCCCTTGAGCGATAAATGTATATGACTCCTGTTCTGATTGGCAACACTGCCTCATACAAAAAACCTTAACTCTTATAGGCCAAATGAATGCAAATGGGGTTTTTGTGATATCACAAAATTGTGCATATTTGGAATGCATGGACTGTTTTTTAATGTTTACAATGTTAATGTACCACATGATCCTCTGATAGTTGCTTTATTATGCAATGCGAGTTTGAGGAGATACGTGGGAGGGCCCTGAGGACCAGGTTGAAGACCAATGTTCTAGGGCATCCCTCCAAAGAAGTCCTTCTGGAACCTTTTTATTGCACTTTGATTCATACGGACAAACATTACAAGAACCACATGTATGCAATCTGCTACAATTGCCTTAATCAATTCAAAGAAGTTTTACATAGATTTTCACTTCGATTCCAGACATATGACCAAACTCCACAACAGGATTTGCCTTTACATCTACAGCAGAAACTTCATCTGGTATACACACTGCAGCCCACTCAGACTGAAATCTCTCAACAAATGCTCGGAGATTTAATTCAACAGCGAGCAATAAAACTTTTCTGAACAATAGTGGCGATCCAGGATCTGCTCTAATCTGAGGAGCTTTCTGGTTAAAGTCTCGTTGAAGAAGGTCGATAAGGGCGGAACAACATGTCTCTTAATCACTGTCAGTTTTGTTTGCTGCAATACTGACCTCCTGGAAAGCTGCACTATGCCAATGTGACCCAAACCAATCATTGGTTGCAACATTAAACCTGGTTCTGAAACATACGGACCAAATTTCAGATGTAGATAATTTTCTGAGGAGGCCCATTCATTCACATAATCCAACAAACACAAACACATATTTTCACAAACACATGGAGTTACATGGGGGATTCATTGATGTGTTTGTTGGAAAGCTCCCATTGATACTGCCAATCTATATTTGACACTTAATCACCTTAAACACTGGTATATACTTATAGAAACATATACAAAGCAAACATTATCTTGTTGCACTTCACATTCCTGTGTATTGCAATGACAGTAAAGACTTTCTATTCTATTCTATTCTATTTTGAATATTTTGACAGTTGTGCCACTCAGGAGTATCGACAGAAGATCATTCGTTCATTTCAACGTTTTGGAATAGTGCTAAAACTTTAAATACATCCAGAATAATAAATGATTCAAATGACTGACTTTATCAACACAATGGAACATTTTTGTTACTATTAAAAGATAATAATAGTTTCTTGTTTCTAAAATACTTCAAATAAAGAAAGCATTTAAAACTTTTACAATCATATTTTCATATTTGGTTTGTAAGATTGAAATCTACACAGTGTACATGATTTTTCAGTGTGTCCAGAAAGCACAGATGTACAAAGCTGTGGCGAGTGTCTTCGCCGATTATGTGGATCCACAAACAACTCATGCAGGCCTCGTCAGAGGATTACATCAGATGTTGCCCCATGAAATTAAGACGTCCATAAATAACAGACTCATACAGACGTTATGCAACTGAAAGAACAGCTAAAGTGTGGTCGGTGACATAACACAAATAAATGACTTTACCCTGTACGTTTGCACTCTCTGAACTAAGTCTTTGTATTAATGCCTTTCTAACAAGCTATGCAAACTATTTGACAGTTATGAGCTACTTCATGAAGTGCAAACGCATCGTAAATCTGTCTCGTCTCTCTTCACGGTAGCTAGAAACAAATCCAGGCTAGGAAAAGGAAAGCCGTGAGAATGAGAGACGGAAAACAGGAGAATTGGAGTGACAGCTTGATGGAACGCAAGAAAGGTGACTTAAGTCATTAAAAAAAAAAAAAAAAAAAACCTTTTAAGGTTTGGCTGAAAGCACGCAGCTCTCTGCTTTCGTGTGCTGGACTGCAGAGCGGAGCTGAGGTGATGAAGTTTTGAAGCAAACCAGTCTAGTGAAACTGGTTTTAAAAGAAAACAGGCTTGGAACTGAAGTCCTGACTGCCTGTCCTGGAAAGAGGGGCCTGAATGATTCACATCCTTACTGGCGTAGGCCATGTTCTGAACCACAAGTGACATTTTTGGTCTAAATTGTGACTTTTTTGAGAATTACTTTTGAGAAAATAGTCTTTCCAAGGGTATTAAAATTTAATATCACAAAACAAATGCTGGCAAGGGAAGAGACAGTGGGTTCCAAAGTTTTTTTTTCTTTTCTACAGCCAGTTTTGCCATTGCCAGTTCCACCATCATGCGATGCTACCAAGAGCGGGTGGGATGGGGCACAAACTTCTTCTGAGATCAATGGAGTGCCACCAAATCTCTTCAAATTGCATATAACTGGAAGGTTAACATGATGGGAGGAGAACTGCCAATTCTGGTTCTGTACACACCTAGAGACGGCCAATTATCCTGTCTTGGGCTGATGGGATTGAACTGAGACCTCCTGGTACAAGAGCCAATGTTTAGATGATTATACCATTCAGGCAACACACTAGAATATTGTTTTTAACTCAAGGAAAACAGTTTTTGACAATCAGACATCATGGAGATACTAGCACAGATATGCTGATATGGTTAAAATAAGTCATATATGAGAATAAGCCAAGACTAAGAGGACATCCCACCATACATGTTCCACAGAAGCAAAGGCTAAAATATAGTTCCAGACAACAAATCCTGCTTTATGAGGAACTTCTGCCAATCTCCAAGCTCCTCATGTCTCACTCCAGTGTACAAGAGAATGAAAACAAAGACAGATCAAAAGGAACTGTGACATTTTTTGGGAACAGTCTTAATGTCTAAAAAATATCAAGTTGGTTAAGACTGCCAGTAACAATGGAATCATTTTATATGACTCATTTCTCGATGAATAGTTCACTAAACCAGTAAAAAGTGGGGAACTTTCATCAGAACTGCAAATGCTTCAATCTGTACCACAGTTGGGCCTACAAGTAGAACTGGAGATATGCTACCATTTATTCAAATAATGTGTAAAAAAAAAAAATTTGAGATGGAAAATCATGTACACTAAATGGCCAAAAGTTTTGGGACACATCTTTTAAACTAGGCTTCCTACTCACAGTGAAGGTCATAGAGGATTTCTATTCCAACATCACTGTGCCACAGTGCACAAAGCAAAGTCTCTACAGATATGGTTGGATGAGTTTGTGTGGAGGAACTTGACCAGTCCAGACAGAGTCCTGACCACCATCGACCACCATCCAGCACCTTTGGGATGAACAGGAACGGAGATTGTGAGCCAGGCATTCTTGTCCAATATCAGTGTCTGACCTCCTAAATGCTATAAAGAAGGACTGGGCACACATTTCCACAGAAACTCCAAAATATTGTGGAAAGCCTTCAAAGAAGAGTGGAAGCTGCTACAGCTGCAAAGGGGGACCGACTCCATATTAAAGTCTATGGATTTTAATGGAATTTCATTTGAATTAAAAATCCCTCTTTGTCAGGTGACCCAATACTTTTGTACATATAATGTAAAAATGTGCAGAACTAAATCCGTCAATATGGAATATACATTGCTATCAGAGCAGAGTTGCAGAACAAGATATGGATATCTATCCAGTACCTACAGGCTGAAGAGTAAATGTCAAGCAGATGACCCCCTTCTTCCGCTCCTTGACACTGCACACCCAGGCTATGATTAACAGGCCCCGAAATATATGTCACACCACTTCAACGCACCCTTATCAAATGAGTCACGACCGCCAGAGAAGTGCACCAGCCAGAAATTCGAATTAATGGCATTTCAATAGAAACCACATGGTTGGAGGCGAACTGCCGAGGAAGTCTTCACAATCTATTAAGCACATAAATCAATAAGGCAAGTGATACATAGCGTACGGCAAATGCATGACATAACAAACTTAAACCTAAACAGTTCAGCTCTGGTAATGATTTGGGGTGCATTAGCTTGGCAAGTGGCTGTAAGACAGTTTCACAGTGGCCTATTTTTCAGGTAATTTATGGCACTGTATATAAACTAAAAGAATGTCTGCTTCAAGAGGAAATTTCCACAGCCAATCATATTGCGTCACTGGACTCAAAACAGCTCCTTTTCAGTAAAAAGGGAGGTACACTACATATCGCCCCCTTTATAACATGTGTATGGTATATGCATCTCAAATATGTTAACACTAAACACTTATAATTGTTATTCTAAGTACATTATTCTCACTGTTTTTATTATTGGAATAGTATGAGGGTCCTGGTATGAGACAAAAATGAGCAAAAACCTCCCTACTTATTTCTGTTCATCTCAGAGAATGAAATCAATCTTATCTGAAAGGAAACAGCTTGCTGAGCGAAATCCTGTTTTTATGACGTATATTTTTCCAAATCAAAAAATAATTGTGCATGCTGACAAGTTATAAAAAGTTCATGCTAAATATAAGAAGAACAGTCATTCATAGAACGTTGCTGGAGGGTTTTCAAAGGAGTGCTGGGTTATTGCCTGGAGTGTGAGCTCGTGCGTGTTGACAGGTGGCTCAGACTGGCATGTGTTTGAAATTGAGAGAGCATCTATGTGTACTGTGCATCCTTTTGAGTGTGTGTGCATGTTTACAACAACTACATTAAAGCCACTGCTGCATGACATGCATAATATTGATTATTTCATTACAATGTGATATTTTAGGCAGCAAACGAAAAGGAAGCTCTCTGAGGATGAAGTATGTAAAATCAGAGACTGTAAGGATCTATGAGATCTTGTTTAGGAAAAAATTGAGACGGAGAGATAACTGGGTCAGATCACCTCCAGAACAACAGTTCTTGGTTGGCGTTCCCAGTATGCAGTGATTGGTACCTGCCGAAACTGGTCCACGGATGGTAAACCGGTCACAGTCCCCGTAGCACAACCTGCTGAAAAAGTTCATGACCCTGAAAAAGTTCTGACCCTGTTCTGACCCTGTATCACACCCAGCATTCCAGTTTGCTGTGTAAGGAGCTGCATGGCCACAGACCAGTCAGAGTGCCCATGCTGACCCCTGTCTAATACCTTCAATGGGCATGTGAGCATCAGGACCATGGAGCAATGGAAGGAGGTTGTCTGGTCTATCAGCAGCTGGTTGTGTGTGACATTAGGATGCACTATGGGAGAAAAACAAGCCGGTGAAGGCGGTGTGATGCTCTGGACACTGTTCTCCTGGGAAATAATGTCTATAGGCACATTTCAAATGCATACAGGAACCATGCTGTACCCAAACTCGAATGCGATGGAATTTACAGCACGCTTTGATTTTCAAGGGTATTTCAGCCCAGTAATGGTGTTCCTGATTCAGCATTGCAGTTCTCTCCCCACAGTTCAAGAAGTTTATGTCATTTTCCCAAAACCGCATCCATGGAGTTGAGGAATGTTTTTCTGTCAGAGTTGCTTGATATTGTGGTCTTTTATTATTTACAGTTTTGTTATAGCATATTTTTCTCAGCATTCTTTAGCAGTGTGTCGAATATGTAACCCAGATAATTTGATGGAGATAGCTTGGTGGTCCTTTGCTGTTGTCACAGTGATAAAAAAAAAAACTTAGCGGCATAGAAAACCCCCACTGAAACTCTTCTGCCCAAACAGAGAGTCATGATTGATGACAGTCATGCTTGTATCTCCACTGTTGTTTTTTTTTAGCATGGGCAGTATAAAAACAAAGGATTTTTCCCAGTTGTGATGCCGGCTCTATTGTGGCCTCCTTCTGGCCATGTCGTCAAGTAGCTTGGTTAGGGGCCACTCAATTTATATAGGAACAAAATTCGTGATTCCTTGTGCCAGTGGGAAAAGCACCTTATTACTTTTGCACCAGACCAGGTTCTTCATGGTAGCCGGGATCCCGTCTTTCAGCAGGGTAATGTGCCTTGCCACACTGCAAAAATTGTTCTGGAGTGATTTGAGGAACATGACGAAGAATTCAAGATGTTGACTTTTGTTTCGAATTCTCAAGATTTTAGCATCTATAGGATGTGCTGGACAAACTAGCACTACTACAATCAATGGATGCCCCATCATGCTTATCTCTTGGTGCCAGATACCACTGGAAACCTTGTGGAGTCCAAGAATCAAATTTTCAGAGCTGGCATAATGGGGACCTAAAAAATATATATGTGTATCAGAAATATGCAGGATTCTGTCTTTAACTTGTATCTAAACTGTGTATATGTGTATGTGCAATGTGTGCATGTCTGCTTCGTGTCACTGTCACTGCCTGCACTGCCAGGAAAAAAGCTAGGGGAAAATCTCAAGCAGAAGCTGTCTAGCAGTACAGACTAAACACAGGCCAGGGCACAACCATCACGGCATCCTTACAAGGCTCCACTGTCACCTCTTACGTAATTCCTTTCCTCCTGGACACTAGCTGTCCCGAGAACGCACTTCACCTAAGAAAGCGAGACGGAAAGCTGAGGAAGCTGAGCAGCATATTGTCTGTCAATTTTTTCCTCATGGAAAATGTATTCTTGGACAGCTCAGGCCTACAGTACATTGTTCTCATTACAAGATCGAACAAGTCCATCCAAATCAATGTCGTAAACGCGACTCGGGCAAAAAGTTCAAGATGCTGAGCTCCAGTTATACATGTAATACTCTCCAACACAAACCAAAGTATTACTGATATGATGCACACATGGTTCTCCAGTCAAAG
Organism: Rhabdalestes septentrionalis; assembly: GCA_037832545.1. Taxonomy (NCBI): domain Eukaryota; kingdom Metazoa; phylum Chordata; class Actinopteri; order Characiformes; family Alestidae; genus Rhabdalestes; species Rhabdalestes septentrionalis. Next base: position 12,235 of record JBBMFX010560586.1, read on the forward strand.
GTCTGCAAGTGAAAGCTGCCAAATGATGACTTATGTGGAGAATTTCAAAGTCAGGTAATTTCTTGGGCTGACATTACTCGAGGCTGCCGGTGAACATTGTGAACCTTGGCATCTCGGGTGCGATTGGAGAACATGCTTGTAATTGGGTGGAGTTGATTTCATTGGTGTGTCCACTGATATCCAGGGTGTGGGGTTGACTTCCAGTGGTTCTTATGTCCAGATAACAGATTAAGCATTGGCAGAATGTATATGCATGATGGAGGAATGTAATAGTCCTCACTGGGTTGAACAGGGTATACATGCTTCCCGACCTCCTCATTTCTTATTGGTCTTCTTTAATGGAAATAGTGGTCAAATGGGCAGATAATGTGACAAAGTACAACTACAAGGTGGAAGATGAGTATCAAATAAGCACAAGATATTATCGGTGATGCAAGACATGGGAGGACACCAAGGATGGTTGGTACATAGCCATGACCTATGATCACACACTTACATAAGTGAATTAAGGAAAAACTAAACATGCTCACAAACACAAACTAACACGTGTACACACACATTCTTGAGAGGTCTACATCATTCCCTGTGTTCATTTTCTGTGGGGAGGGTCGACTATGACATGCCAATAAGTGCTGTTGTAAACCAATGCTGGTATTCACAGATGGATTATGTTGTTCATCACTACAGCTGGGCTCTAAATGAATCTCACCAGTGGAGCTTCAGTCATTTCCCTCAATAACGTTAAAATCTGCTCCATGTTTTCTTGTTTTTTCATCCCTCGACTGATGCCCATTCCGGGAGAAAGAGGCTGTAATCTACAGTACTCTCTACACAGAACACTGAAAATAAAATGGTAGATATTAACCCTTTATGATCAACACAAAAAAGTGCCATGCTCGATTTTAAAGATGTAGGAATGACCTATTTTGAATGTAATGTTTTCATGCATTTACATTTATCCTCTCATTCAGCCTACATCAGTTCAGCTGCACTTCAGCATAGATGAATGTTTCGACTGCTCAACACAAGGTACTCAATTGAAACAGGTCAGATATCAATCATATATCACTCCCTTCAACATCATGTTAAAGTGAGATGGCATATTTATTTTAATGATTATGAAAACTAAAGTGAGACAGGATTTTCATTTTGATGTACAGTAACCCAAGAGCACCTGCGTGTAGTGAAAAAGGTTGTGATTTGGTAAAAAGACAAGCCTAAAAATGCCTGTTTTACTGTGTAAGCCCTAAATATGCCACATAATATGTTCCCACAACACTTTAATTTCATTTTAAACCCGTTTTTGTATTGTACAGTTTACACTGGACTCCCGCAGTGCTAGAATGTAAATAGTGATGTTACCTCTGTATAGTCTGTACTATAATTCATGCACAGGAGTTTTCTTTGGTTTAAGCAGGTAAATAAAATAAAATAAAGGGCTTTTAGAAGAACAAAATGAAAAACACAAGAAAACTCGAGATGCACCAAGGGGGAAATTCTGGCCTGCAGCTGCGTCAATGGGCAGCAGCCAATCAGCCATAAAGAGATATAAATAGCGTTCTCTGATAGGCTAGTTTCAAACCTCCCGTCTCTGATTAAAACAGTATTTAACCATCCCAAAACGTGTTTCTTTGTGTTTCTTATTAGTTCAGTTCTCAGAAAAAATCTGTGTTGGACTGAATCCATGATATTAATTGACTTTTGGAATTTTGCCAAAGTTCAATACGAGCTACGACAAGACGTGGCACAAAGAAAGGTATAATAAATTATTGATAAAACTTATGGAGCAAAATAGAGTAATTGCATACTAATATGTTGAATAAAATCATAAAACATCTTTTTATGGGCAGGTGGTAAATTACAAGAAATTAAAAATTAATGTGATTAACTGAAAGTTTGTACCTGGAGATCCAAGGCTATATTTAGACTGAGGAGCCCTAACAATTAACAAAGATGTGAATTATTCTTGTAGAGGTTGAAATTTGGTAACCAGTTATGTCTGTCCATTTGGAACATTTTGGCTCTACGAGCCCTTGCCAGTTCTGTCACACTTGATGGAGTCCAGACAGACCAGGGAGAATTACAAGCCTTCTTTGATTCTGTTCCCATTTGACCATCAGAAGCAGCAACATGGCATAACACTTGTAGTACAGTCTTGTTAGGAAGAAAATACATCCTTTAACTTTCTGGCACATTTCTGCCATGTTTTTTGACATCTACACTAACTGAAAAGGACGAAGACGTGAAACTGAGCCTCTCAGAAAGTAAGTGTCATTAATTATGTAGCAATTTATTTAATCTCGTAATTATTTACAAATGATCATCATTCAAAATTACATGTCAGCCTTATTAAACATAATAGAGGTAGTCAGATAAATGGGAGAATCTTGTTAAAGCCATGAGCCCAGACGTTCTTTACTGAGACCAAAACGTTTCACAAAAAATAAGTCCCAAATATTTGCACTTTTTTCTGTCATGTACGAAGACCGTTCAGCTGTTTAAATGTAGCTTGTTTACAAGTCAGTGCACAAGCTCCACATACTGCTAATTGGAGAGGACTGTGTTGGCCAATAAAACTAAGAGGTTTAACGTCCCCATGACCACAGTATTGGCTGCTGCTGTGATGAACTGCTCAGCAACAGCATTCTACAAATATATTTTTTGTGATAACCCATGAGAGATACATTCACAGCTGTGGAACCACTAAAAGTGACAAAACGATAAGACTACACGCAAGTCTTGAAGGGGCTGGATGGATTACTTGCGAGTAGGTGGGTTTACTTATGAGTAGGAGCCTAGTGGGTAAAACACTTGCCTGTGAACTTGATGACCATAGTGTCGCAAGTTCAAAACCCCCACTTTCTACCACTGTGCGCTTGAGCAAGACACTTAACCCTCAGTGTCTCCAGGGGGACTGTCCCTGATTGTAAGCCACTCTGGATGAGGGTGTCTGCCGAATGCCACTTTAGGTTTGGTTGGTAAATACAATCGGAGTCAGACAAACTGTCATCACACCTGCGAGATTTTGCTGACTGGCTGTTTAAAAAAATGAGTATTTGCAACAGGTTTAATTTTATATTAAAACTGCAGTCTCTGAGTAATATAGTATGGTGTAACTGTGACAATTTTAGAAGAGCAACCACCATAGACCGTACCTCAGTTTTAACTGAAGTGGTCAGCTGGATAGCTCGTAAATTCACGATAGACACATGTGTAAATGGCGACGTGACTGTCAACATGTGATCCAGTCACTCCCTCGGTGTTTCAGAGGTAAGATGCTGGGCACTGAATAAAGAGAATCAGATGTGACTGTCGGTTCAAATCCAAGGTGAATATAAATTTGGGACCACTGCTGGTCAGGGGGTTAGGGAGTTGCCCCTGCGATCAGAAGGCCATGGGTTTGAATCCCAGAAATGTCAGAGGCACAACTAAGGTACACTTGAGCACTTGAGCACCCTCCTTACCTTCCTAACCATATTTCTTACCTTCTTTTACAGGTGTTGTCTTGTGTCAAGATTGTTGTTGTAGTTAGGTATCAGTGAACGTGTCGATCAGGTGTACTGAGCTACAGTACCTTAGGCGATTGGTGGATGTCGACTTAAATCTTGCTCTACAGGTCCTTGCTA
>JBBMFX010560595.1:0-15859 GCA_037832545.1 Rhabdalestes septentrionalis
TCCTCTAATCCAACATTATAATATTGTATATTTAAATTAAAACAACTGCTGCACATGAACACGAATAACAGGAACTGTGTGTGCGTGTGCGTGCATGAGGAACAGAGAGAGAGGGAGAGTCATGAATTAAAAGAATTTAGGAAGAGAAGAACTTCCAGGGCTTATTTAATTTCTTACATTTAAAACAATGACAGAGTTAGTAGGCCTGTTTTGAAAATGTCTATTTGACAATGAAATGATGAACAACTGTAACCATAAAATTGGTTGAAAAAAAAAAAAAAAGATCAACAATGACCACAACTGGTTAAAAATATCCACACTACCTCAGCAACCACGGCAAATACAGTCTAGGAAATTCTGCTTGACTGATAAGACGCTTATTCTTGAGGTATTAAGAGATTTTCTGAAGGAAAAGTGAAAGTGATCTACATGAACACACCACTGTACGCAATGTGAACAGCGTGAAATTCCTCCTCTGCATTTAACCTGTTCACCGAGTGAAGCAGCGTGTGAGGACGGTACCGCACTCAGTACCTCACAGGTTGCTGTCGGTCTCGGGGATGGAACCCACAGTCTCTAATCACAGGGCGCATGCTCTCCCACTGAGCCACCCCGCTGCGCTACGGGAGTGGAGTGAATGTTTTATAGTTTCCTTGCGCCGTCGCGAGCTGTAGTGGCGACAGGAAAAGATCGATTCACGAATTCTTCTCGTTTTAAAAAAAAAAGAGAATCGATATTGATCGGTGAATCGATTTGTTTTTTTTTTTAACCCAGCCCTAGTGATCAGTATACTGGTGGTACTGTATACTGAGTGGTTGGAACTCCTTTACCTAGGCAACTTGTTTCTTTATATAATTTGCAGCCTCTCATAGGTTAACATTTGTTTAACTTTTTTCAGTGAATCTACTTGGTAAGATAAGACAGCTGACCAGTATGAAAGTCTTTTTGCACCAACAAGGTGATTCAAAGCAAAATACAAAGAAATGACAAAGAAACGTTGATGATCTGGTTACAGTGGCACCAGTCGAGTGAATAGTACTGAAGTTGGTTGACAAACCAAATGAATTATTATGAAACAAGAAAACTCTGAAAGATAGCTAAACATTTCTTGCTTTTAATTTTCACTGGCTGTAATGCTGTAAAATAATGAAGGTTAAGGGGTTCTTGCAGTCCACCTGTGTTGGATTAAATTGTGCTTGGATTCATTCTTTAAAAGCCCTGCTGATATCTCCTGTACTCTGCAGGTGACACTGAAGTTGCAAGGATCGTATCTGCCTGAGAGCTCCCAGCTGCAGCAGTACAGTGTGAAATGTGAGGAGGAGGATAAGTTCCTACTCATTTATACTCTGCTCAAACTGAGTCTGGTGCAAGGCAAGACACTCATTTTTGTCGGAACACTGGACCGCTGTTACAGGCTCAAACTCTTCCTGGAACAGTTCAGCATCCCTGCCTGTGTCCTGAACTCCGAGCTGCCTGTTCACTCCAGGCAAGTCCTTAAGAAGAGATGCTTGGATATGAACGGACTTTTAAGCTACTCTAAAAGCAATACATTAACATGGGATTATCTGTTTTTTTGTAGGTGTCACATCATATCACAGTTTAACCAGGGATTCTACAATTATATTATAGCTACAGATGAACAGGGGCTTGAAGACCCAGCGGCTGCCCCCCAGAGTACTGAGGGCAAAAGAAAAAAGAAGAGTTCAGCAAAGAGTAGAACGTACGGTTTGGTCTTACAATACATGCTGAAGTACATGTAGAGCATATTCATTCATACACAGCTCATAATATGCACCAATCAGCCACACATTAAAACCATTGGCAGGTGATGGAAAGAACATTGATGATCTGGTTGCAATTGCACCTGTTGAGGAGAGGTGTATGTATAATAAGCATCGGGTGAACAGTTCTGGATTTGGATGTTTGAAGCAAAAAAAAAAAAAGAAGCAAAAATATCTGAGATACTTGCACAAGAACCCAACAGTGATGTCTGGATGACTGAGCAGTATGGGTCTTGTGGGGGGGTTCCCAGTGTGCAGTGGTCAGAATAGTGCTAAAGCGAAAACGTCAGGAGAGCCTGAGGTTCAGTGATGATTGTGGGGAGTGAGGACCACCCTGTCTGGTTTGATCCCACAGAAGAGCTCCTATAGCACAAACTGCTGAAGAAGTTCTGGATTCTCAGATAGAAAATGGTGAGAACACAGAGCAGCGCCCCCTGCTGTGTTAGGGGCTGCATAGCAGCAGGCCAGTCAGAGTGCCCATGCTCATCCTTGTTCAGTGCCGGAAGTTATTCAAGTGGACATCAGACCTGGACCATGGCGTGATGGAAGAAGTTAGGCTCTCCCTACACAGGAAACTTTTGAGGAATATCAGAGTTCAAGGCGCTGACTCTAAATTCCCCAGATTCTCCAAATGAATCAGATTGAGCATCTCTGGGACTTGTGGGACAAGCTAGTCTGAAAAATTGACTTTGAATATGTGCTGGTGCAGAACCACAGTCATTCAGAGCTCTCACAGGATCCATGGTTTTAATCTTATAGCTGAATTGTGTATTAGTATGTTATTTATTTCAAGATTTGCAAAGAATCAATGAAAAGTGTAACTGTTGGGTTGTTTCTATCTCTTTCAGAGGTAAAGATAAAGAATTTGGTGTGTCGAGAGGCGTTGACTTTCAGAACGTGGCAAATGTCATCAACTTTGATTTTCCTTCTTCTGTTGAGTCTTATATCCACCGGGTTGGCAGGTGACCATGAACATCTCTGACGTCTTCAGATCCATTGATTATAGTAAATAAGCTTATTGCTTATGCTTAATTTTCCACTTTTTTTTTTTTTTTTTACCAGGACAGCACGAGCAGACAATCAAGGCACTGCTCTGACCTTCATCTCTCATTCAGAGATCCATTTACTGGAGGAGGTTGAAAGCACTCTTACTGGAGGTAACTTATGAGATATTGATTGATGTTTCTCTGTAAAAAAAAAATACTGTATTAATATTTATAGCTACTTGATCACAAATGTATGTGTAAATGTACTGTTTCCAACTTAGGCCTGGACATCTGAAATAGGCCATAGACCCAAATGTTCAATGATTAGCCCTGGATCTTTAAGATGACACAATAATAAAATGCATAAAAAGGTGACCTTCATAACTTGTACAAAATGAGAAAAGCCCTGAGGCAGGCATTGTGTCCAAAACTTTAGTTATTGTTGGTTAATTTTATAGACATATTTTTAAAAACAGATCATTTTTTAGACCCTGCAGTTCCATTGCACTCATTCAGTATTTTTCATTTAACCTGTTGACTTTCTGCATTGCTTACCCTCAGTCAGAAAGATTCTCAACCAGAGTTATGAGCCTAGTCCTGATAATGTACAGTACTGTGCAAAAGCCACTCCTCGTTTATTTATATTTTGCTGTGAATCAAATTGTTGATGCAAAACTATTATTTGAAGACCATTTAATTTCATGACTACATAAAAATACAAGAAGTATGAAGAAAGGGTGTGGTTTAGGACTTTTGCACAGTACTGTAGCTGGAAGCAGTTAGCAGTGTGCTGGCTGCATGTCTAATCATCAAGCCCAGTATGTCTTAAATTGGAACACAGTGATGTTACAAAAAAGTGCACAAAAGTATATTGCATAGATAAAAACATCATCAAACGAAGGACAATACTTGGAAAGCAAATTTCAGATTCTAGATATATCGTATGTGCACTGGATGTGACATTTGGGATTAGGTGGACAGCCAAGTAGCTTTATGTAACTTTTTTTTCTCCTTCTGTTCAGACAACGCAGAGTGTGCACTGAAGCCTTATGGGTTCAAAATGGAAGAAATCGAGGGATTTCGATACAGATGTCGGGTATGATGTCAACATATATACAGTCTTGAACCACCCCTCATTTCTTCATATTTGGCTTCCAAAGATCCAGACTATCTTGTATTTTTAATGTAGTCATGAGAAACAGTTCTACAGGCATCCTGAAATATACAGATTTTTTTGTCCAGTCCCTGAATCTGACCAGTTTCAGAGAAAAGACACAAGTCGATTAAATATGAACTTTGAACCTGAACCGGTGAAAAAAAAAAGATGCAGATGATTCCAGATGATCAGGCGGTGATCAGTATACTAGTGGTGCTGAATGCTGAGTGGTTGGAACTCCTTTATCTAGACTCTTGGGCCCTGTAGCAGTAAAACATTTGTTCTCACTTCTTTCCCTGAATCTACTCAATATTTCAAAGATAAGACCATTTGGCTTTTTTTTTTTTTTTTAAACATTTTTGCAATTGCATTGTGTGCTCATCAGAGAGGAACCAAAGTTCTAGGTGTTCAGTGGAGGCCTGATATTTTCTATGAAGTGAGAAAATACATGTCTTTACATTTCAGCTCATATTCATTTTGTACACCCTGCAAGAACTGCTCTGATCATCATGCTGGAATTTTGGGTGGGGTTACATTCTATAAATGGGGTTAAATTGTAAAATCAGAATTGCTTTCTGTGTTGTATCTGAGTAAATGTCACCAAGGGAGGCCTCACATTCTTTAAGGTCCTGGAATGAAGACGACCAGCATAATTAGGAAGGTACAGTGGGATCTAAAACAGGGGTGGGACCAGTTATTTACTTTAGTTTTTATGGACATTTCTGGCTCAAACTGAACATCTAGCTCTGTCTTGGTTCCTCATTGTTTCCCACTGATATAAAGCAAGTGGCCTTCAATGGTGGGCTTTTACTCCTGCAGGACGCCATGCGGTCAGTGACCAAGCAAGCCGTGAAGGAGGCCAGGTTGAAGGAGATAAAGCAGGAACTGCTGAACTCTGAGAAACTTAAGGTTGGTGGAGCTCCAGATTCAGTTTAGTGTGTTTTTGAATATGTTGAACAGTTTTAGTGACTTGTCTGTCTGATCTAGACATACTTTGAAGACAACCCCAGAGACCTGCAGCTGCTTCGTCATGACAAAGATCTCCACCCTGCCGTTATCAAACCCCATCTCAGAAATGTGCCCGATTACTTGAGTAAGAGGCTACTACATGAGTATTGCCTGTCTGAAGTAAGACAAGGAGCCTGAGGTGTTTATGAAGGTTAATGTTGTTTACCTAATATTTCTACAGTTCCATCCACGTTGAAGAACATAGTCAATCCCCTCACAAGACGGAAGAGGAAAAATCCAAAGCTCAACCCGAAGGGAGTTGTAAAAACTGACTATAGGGTGAGACAGAAATTTTTTAAAGCCTTTAAAAGGTTATTTTAATGGATCTTTTGGCTGTTTTCAGCGTTGTAACAATGTTACCTGTGTACGGACATGTTTTATTCCTGACATGCCATTTTGTCCTGGTTTTATTATAATTGCTTAATTTAAACCAATGAATTATTTATGTCTGACAAACATCAAGAGTTTTTAGAAGTCAGTTGGGCTCACAAGCTATAAAAGCACATACTATCCAAATACTAAACATAGAAAGGAATATCAACATATGTGGGACAAATTAATATTTCAATAGTCATATTTAAACCATCTCTATATTCTATAAATATGTTTAGTCTGAGTGTTTTTATCCTTCATTCTCAGAGAAATATCAGAGGCAAGAATCCCTTGAAGAGTTTCAGATACACAGGAAAGAAGAGCAAATCCTAACACAACAGGACTGACTGGATTGACTATCAGAGATGTTTGGATGTCACTGCTTGATGATCTTTACTTTTGCAAAGCTACGTGATGCTCCAACGACAAACTGACCAGATGTGCCTTAATTAGAGGTTCTCTAATCTGGGCCTAAAGGTCTGGAGCTCAGCAGAGTTTGGAATTCTTCTTTTTCAAAACAATCCCTAGTTCAATTCATGTGTATATTTTAGGGTTTGGTGAGTGTGTTTGAGGAAGGGATCTGTTAAGAGGCTGGATACCAAACCTCCAGGAACAGATTGAACCATCGAGTTTTCCTTCTCTGAGGTACAAAGTCCCATTCCTTATTAGCCTATGTCTGTGATCCCAATCAATGATTCCTCAACCCTGGCCCTACTTTCCTTTTTGTGTTCGTTCTTAACACTTGATCCCAACACACCTGACCACAATTAACCAGATAATCAAAAAGCCTGACCGTGTGTTGCAACAGGCAAAGAGCCTCCAGGACTAGTGTTGAGAACCACCAGTTCATACCTTTTGTATAGAATTGAAATATTAAAATAAATGTTAAATGATGGTTTGATACTGCAGTTTCTTTACTATAGAATTATAGTCTACATGGCTTGATTCAATATGAATTTTTGTTCATAAAGGCACTACTGTGTTGTTTGAACAGTTTCACTTCAATTAACCTTAATCTTCATCGCTTCATGTGCCGCTATGAACATTTAGACCATAAATGATCATGTATCAGTGTATGACACAATCGTATTGTGTAATAGGTTTTAGTGGTGGGGCTTTTAAAGGCATGCATCAAAACATCTGGTTCTGATCATCACTGCTATGAAAAATTCTTATGTTCATAAATTTCTCAAGAATGGGACATTTCACATCAGACCCCTGCAAATGAATTCAATTAGTGGCATTCCTCTTTAAGCCTAACCATAACAAGATAACATTTTAACGATATCTTATTCATATACACACCTTTTCCCAGTTGCAATAGAAATAGTGATTTAAGTTAATATTACATTATTTGGCTGATGCTTTAATTCCACATGATTTACAATTTTGTGTCTCTTAACATCGGACAACTGTGGTGGTAGGATGCTAATTCACTGCCGCACTTATTGGATTTAAATCGTACACTCAAGAAAAACTACCTTGGCCATTTGATGAGACACTAAGGATGATTAGGGGAAAAAAAGTAGAATACATTTTAAAACTGAATATTTTTGGATAGTCCAGGACTTCCCAATGCTCCAGCTACTGCATTCAGTCCAATCATCAGCTCCTCATTTCAGTGCCATTTAGCAGAATCTCCCTTACATTCCCGGACACATAAAATTATGATTTGTTCATGTGTTTATTCTGTTAGAATTTTTAACTAATGATTACTTCCCAGATACATTAGTATATTTACTCATTACTTTCACAGTACTGCAAATATATATATATAAAAAAACCATACCAAAACAAGATTCACCAAAGTTATGTTATTCAGTATTTACAGACTGCGAATAACTTCCCACTAAACACATATGCAGTGTTAATCATACATTGCGTACATTAAGACAAGTAGACTTAAAAACTACAGCTCAGCACAAAGCTGATTAGTTCTGCGCAGAACTGAGACAGTATGTTTAGTGCCAAATATGAACCAACATGTTGCATATAAATACAATTATGAACATGTAAGGAGTATGCTTTGTAAAGTTAGATTTATACACAACTACACAGGTAGCACTTTGCCACTGTGGCAAGTTAAGATTGAATGAGCTAGCGAGGATTTGGCAATTACGAGAAAGGCACCTCAGAAGGTCCTGCAGAGCGCCTCGTCGTTCCTGATGAGGCGAGACACCGTCATTTGTACAGTATAACCCTCACGACATACACAAGCCACACGAACTGAGCAGTAATTCTGCATAAAATATAACACCATTGGGTCACTAAAACAGTCACTTCTTTAACATCAAGGAATCGCAAGCACACTCACGAAAAAAACCCCAACATCTAACAGAAGAGTCAATTTAAGAGGGGTGCCTAAATTGCACTCTGGAAAGTTTTGATCATTTCACCAAAAATGAACAAAGAGGAGCATCTTTAGAAACAGTCACAGCTCTCCCAGGATGCTTAAACAAAACACACCAGAGATGTGATAGAATCCCCGTGTATAACCTTGCCTGCTGCGTTGTGCTAAGAAAAGAATTAGCCAAACTACTGGACTTGGTGTCCAATGAGATTCCAGCTTCATAACTGTTTACAAAGAGTACCAAACACTGTATTACAGCTCGGCAGGCGTGGTCAAAAGTACAGCCCAGCATTTGACAGGCCTAGAATGGAAGTAAGGTACAGTGGCCTCTTCTAGAGGTCATGTTAACAAATGCCACCCAAGGGTACGGGGACTGATTTCAAAGGGAACCACACTTTAAGGCTTTGACTAACAGTTTCAGGCAAAACACACCCCTATCTCAGCATATTCACCACTGACTTCTAAATTTAAAAGTGCTAAAGCAAGAGAGTTGTGTATGAAAACACAACAAAAGCTTTTATGGAATAGGTTCAAATGGATAAATACAAGCAAGAATAGAAGGCTTGTTCTCTCCTTCACATTTTCAAGATTTAATCTTACAACGTCTGGTCATCACTAATAGCCTTCGGCTTCAAAGGAATTTCGACTTAACCTGAGCAGCATGTTCATGACAGCATGTTGAAACTTGATGATATAAAAGCTACCTTTCCACGATGACCTACAAGGCGCTGCCATCGGAGACAAAGAGACTGAACGATAAAAATCTCGCTGCTTGAAATGTCCAAACTTCTTAAGGCTGGATGAACAGTCCAACTGAACGCACTTATCAATACACAGCCACCTAAAAGTAAGGCACAGTGACTATCCCCTTTTCATGCCGTCCGTTTCCCCCATTCGAAGCCAATTTTAGCCAGACCCTGAGGAGACCGTGTAGCGTTTACATTAGATCCTTTGATGGAGTGCTGATGAAAAGAAAACCCTCATAAAGTGAAGTGTGGCAAAATCAGAGAAATCAGTCCCCTGTAACCCTTTCAAAAAAAGAGGAAAATAAACAGCAAAAAACCCAAAACAAAAACACCCATGTCAGTGATTCTCTCCTTCCTCAACACTCATTATAGCCCCCTCTGTGGTCTCTGGAAGGGCTGCCTGTTCTGTGTTCCCAGGCCAGGTCAAGAGAATGAGAGCAAGAGAAAAACATGAGGGGGAAAAAATAGACAGATCAGAGATACAGAAAGGTGGCCCAGAGTTCAGTCCATCATAATGCTGGCATCACATCACCTCACAACAAGAGTTCTGCTTTCGTGCCTAAAGTGAACAGAAAACACATGTGAAAGTCAGTGCATGAATAAACCAAACACATTTATCAGATGTTTTATCCAAAGCTACTTCCATTCCCTAACTACAGAGGGCAGTCTCCCTGGAGCAACTTGGGGTTACGCATCTTGCTCAGGAACCCAGTGGTGGTGTGCTGAATGTAGGATTTGAACCCATGACCTCTTGGTCCATAGGCAAGTATCCTACCCAGTAGGTCACCACCACCCTCGGAATTTTAATAATGATATATGTTTAGAGCCTTTAACCAGAGAATAATAAACAAAGCCTTGTACTGCCATGTTTAGTACTCTTAGAATTAGCCATTTTATTTATTCTGCTTAAGGAAGCTGTAATAATGGAGTAACTATAAAGCAAATATAAACTCAGAGTGCCCTTGCTGCTGCAACTACACAGTTCTTTTCATCATTCTCTAGTGATAAAAGCAAGTTGAATGCTAACCGTTTTATAAAATGCTTTTGACTGGTTTCCCAGATGTTCTGACTTCTGGACCAAATCATCCAGCTTCTCGCCTCGTTCCAAAAGGGACTCCATTGTGTTGTGCTGAAGGACAAACAAGATACCGAGACATTCACTTTTATGACCGTATATAAATGGCCCACATCTGTTTATTTACATGGAACCAGCATTTTATCCTCACACCTCTGATACACAAAAAGACCAAGTCCACCACCCTGACCAATCAATGAGTAAAATGCTCAGCTAGTTGATGTTTCACAATGTTTCAGTGAGGAATATGTCACAATATGAAAGGAAAATTTTAAGATTTTAAATATCTCCATTTTCCTCACCAGAATAATTTTGGTTTCATCCAGTTCAGCTTGTACTTTGGTCATGGCGTCTGCTTCACGGGGGTTCTGTGGAAAATAGATGAGGGATAAAGGATAATGTCTCCATAGGAATTAAAACTACAGGCCAGAGGCATGAGACCACCTTCACATCTTAAATAAATATATAAAAACAAAAAACGACAACAAAAAATGCTTTTCCAAATTTTATTTTGAGAAAAAATACTTAAAAACAACTGTAACTGACTGGTATCCAATATTTCATAGTCTGTATTAACACATTTAACCACTAAGGCGAAATGTTAATGCCCTGGCATTCACTTTGTTTGGGCTGGCTGATTGTTTCTGACTAAACTCAAGACTGCTGGGCACCTCTGAGGTACCCTGAGCAAGGTACCATCCCCACACCACACTGCCCCCTGGGCACCGTGTTCCTGGCTGCCCATCGTTTCAATTGGCGAATTAGTTAAATGCAGAGGAAGAATTTCGAGCTGTTCATACTGTGTGCTGTGGTGTATTCACGTATGACCGAATCATCACTTTCAAGTTGGCAGTAAAATAAATGATTGCCTTGTTTTTGTCAGAGGTGAACAAGAAAGTAAAATATGCATCACTGACAAGGCCATACTACAAAACTGACACACCAGGATTCTTCAACTTTTAATAAAACAAACAAAACCCCCCAAAAACGTGCAAGCATAGAATGACACATAAAAGACACCATTGAACCTTATCAGCAACAGGGTTCAAAGTTAAACAAAATCAGTTTTCATACACCTTACCTGATACTTGGCCAGATAACTGTCCAAAGCCATGTACTGAATGGTTGCTGGTGAACCAGACGGCCAGTCTATGCTGTTCACCTGCCGGGAGAATTCATCCAACACCTGCAACAGGAGTAGAAGGTATTAAACACATGCTGTAATACAGGCATGGCTAATCATAGACAGCTCCTACTACTGCACCTGTTGCACTTTACAGCCTACATTGCACATAAAACCATTGTACAGTGGCCTAGTTGTTAAAACACTTGCCTGTGAACCCAATGACTACAAAGTCACAGATTCAAACCCCCAATTTGTACCACTGTGTCCTTGAGCAAGACACAACCCTTAGATACTCCAGGGGGACTGTCCCGGTCACTAATTATTGTAAGATGCTGAATCTAATCTACTTCCTGACCGGTGATGTATGTAGAAGTTGGCTGTTGAGTTTTCTCTCTCTATTCCACTACATTTACTGCACATGATTGAGATGGGAGGAACAATTAGACAGATAAGAGGGCTCTGTTGGTGACCCCGGAACTCCACCTTCTTTCTGCCAAGTCCAATCGGAAGACCATGAGTGTGTGGAGCAAGGTTGCCAGCTCTTCATACTTTGTTTAACCTTGTGTGTAAGTCTGACACTGAGGTTACAGTGGGGAAACAGTGAGGTTATATAAGACATTAGGTTAGACATATTAATTTTGACACCCTTGTAACTGTGTATTTTTCTGATGAGCTGGATGCAGGAAGGTTTGATCACAATAAATTAAGGTGAACTGTCATTTAAGATAGTTTTGTTAAGTATTCTGAAGAAGGAAACTACTCTGAATTAAATCATGCACTTTCCTCAACTATTTCAACTCAAACACAGGCTCACCTTATCAAGCAAAGTGAAGCACACTCTGGAGGGGTATTCACAGTCTGCAATCACTACTCCGCTGAGATTATCGTTTCGGACATAAACATGACACAGGTATTCTGTTGAAATAAATGCAAAACGTACTGCTCATTTGTCTTTTAAAAAATGCAATACTATTTTCATTCTGGCTCATAACAGTTAACACAATTTAAGTTTTCGAATAGGGGCTACATAACACCATGTCATTATGTACCTTTTGGTGAACATTATGCAAAGAGCTACATTTTCATGATAACAATAATGTATAATTGAAATTCTCCAAAATATGTGTTATATTTTGTCAGCTTCAGAATACCTTAGATAGTTTATGAGCCCCAAAATGTTTTTAACTTTTTAGAAAGCTATGGACAATTAATCATCATGTCTATTTATGTTCATAGTTTCTTCTGTAAACTAGTTGTAATCAGTTCTGATTCATCATCTGGGTTTGTGTCTTCAGTAAAACAGTCAAATTTGTCACATACTTCATGACAAACAGGAGGATAACTATAAGATGGCCAGGAAACGAAGCAACAGCAGTTTTTACCTTATATCCAGTTCCACTTTGGACTTATGATTAATATTATGTTTAAGTACCATAAAGCCCATCAGAAAGTTAATCAGAGGTAAACAAGCAGACTTAGCAGCAGGTAATGAGAAAACCATGCATGACAGGACTGGCTTCGGACCAGAGAAAAGCAGCTGGCCAATTTGCCCTTTTAATTACAGACAAACTGTCAGCTGAGAAACATTAGCATGGTTATCTTCCCGTTACGGTGAAAGTAATGACATGCTCTGAATAGTAACTGCTTCCTGCACCAATGTGTAGGCGAAGCCTGTGTAAGAATCCAGTTTCTCAAGATGTGACATATCCAGAGGCCTTGTATACAAACCTTGTTCTTTGACAGAAGCACGGCTTCCTGGTGAGGACCGTTCAGCTATTAGGGCGCTGGTGAATGTCATGAACTCCTGTACACTGCAATAAACATATATAATGTTTAAGAACATCTACATTTATTAAGCAATAGCAATGAAGACACTGCACAACATATAATGTATTGCCGCGAATGGACAAAAAAGGGGGGTCATTTTGGTTGCTTGTGTGTATTTTTGACACACTATACACTGTGGAATTACCAGAGACCTCCTTACAACATTAAGATACCTAGGTGCTGATTCAATATGTATTGTGATTCTATTTCAAATCAGTACAATGCTTTTTTCCTTTTTTAATATTGTCAAAAGATAAACAAAAAATAACAAAACAAAAAAAACATAAAACAAAAACTATACCACACAAAGCTTTATTTACACCACAAAGCTTTATTCACTATCTGTACAGGTGGGTAAACCTGAGAAAACATAGCCAACTCCAAATAACAATGGTCTGCCTCAAAAATTAAAGGCAAAATTTTAACAGTGCTAAACAACTTCAACGCTACAACAGTATGAATTTCGATTTTATGCAAAACTTGCTCTGGGGTATTGCAATGATGATATGGAACCTACCTGGACCTCTGAAAGAAACTAAATGAAGACAAGTCATAAGCAGCTTTCAGCAGGTTGGCCTTGGTCGAGCCTTTATACAGGACACTTAAACTGTAGAGCTTCATTGTGCCTTTTTCTTTGCTGGAGGGAGAAGTATTAAGAGACATGCAACAGGACACAGATATTACTTAAGCAGATGACAAAAAACACAGTTCAAAAGTCTTGAGCCACCCCTCATGTCTTCATATTTTACTTCCACAAAATCCAGACCATGTATTTTAATGTGGTCTTGAGAAACAGATGTTCATGCTTCCTGAAGGACTTTAAAATACTCTCATTTTCAGTCCAGGCCCTGAACCTGACCAGTTTCAGATATTTATTTGTTTAGGCCATACAGGGACCTACGTATGACTCATCCAACCAGAACAAAGCACTTCTAACTCTAAGTGAAGAAACAGGTGCAGATATTCTCATATGATCAGGCTATTATCAGTATAATGGTAGTGTTTAAAGTGAAAGGTTGGAACACCATTATCTAGACACTTTGCAGCTTGTCACTGTAAAACATTTGTACTCAATGTGCCAAAGATAAGAAAGTACAACATACTTTTTGCACCAACAAGGTGGTTCCAAACAATAAAGAAATGATAGGTGGCTATAGACTTTCACTTCTAGGTTTTCTCGACCGACATCATTAACGGGGTTCTTCATACCACTACTGAGGATCTGAGTGCTTCACCAACACGCTTTACAATTAAATACTGTCAGTCTAAAACGAGATTCTGCGTAATGTTGTAATGAGGATTACCGTTAGCTTCTTAGCATTTTAGCACAACCTGAGGGGCCATTACACTGATACGTGTCAACTAAAGCTAGTTCAGCGAGGCAACAGGCGTCAACACGTCCACAAAATGATTACTCTGTGTTTATGATACTGGGAAAACGTCTCAGCTTGATTTATACAATATTTCAGGCTTACCCTTCACGTCTGAGGCCAAGTAAAACAATTTAAGCCAAAACCAGACCGACAGAGCTCCAACCGACGAGCAGAGCTCCCAGCTAGCCGGCTACCTCCTCAACTGCCGGATTAAAGTATCTTTCTCAGAGAGAGAAACTGAAAAAACATACTTAAAACCACTGTTTTCACTGACAAAATCACAATCACCAAATCTGGACGAATAACACAGGTTTTCGCTATTGTTTTTCTCCCCAAAAGTTTTGCGCTGGTATAGAGGAGCGGCCCGTCCAGCTAAAGTGAAAATATGTGTCGGCACAAATTCGGCTGTGTGGAGACTTCAAATTAAAAGTACACAAAAGCATACTCTTCTTTTTTTAAAGAATGAATTGTGTTTTCTAAAAACATTAAATGTATTTACTGAAAAATACATAAAATATATTTATTTACTTAACATAACGCCGTAGATGTAATATGCATTGGACACTACTTTTGCAAAATTTCAAAAGAAAAGTACCGAAGTCAGTGCGCAAAATGTGTTTTATTTTATCTTTTCGGAACATCTGTAAACTTTTTATTTTCTGAAAAATATGAATTTGTTATGCAAGCCAGTATTACACTTTTGATTAAAAAAAATAAGCCCATAAGACTAAAGACACAACCCTGGGCAGATTTTAAAATAAAAGTGTAAAAGTCAAAACTATTTTTCTAAATAGAAAAAAGCATGCGTTGTGCATTTTCTAAAATCTGACGTTTGACATTTACTTAAAAAAGAAATTAAATATCTTTATTCTTTCCTTGTACATCATAACACTTATATATGATGGTGTGACTTAAGCCATTCCTCTTGGTAGAATTTACAAGAAAACTACAAAATGTATTTATTTTTCTAAATAAAATGAGATCCTGTGACATTCTTTATCTTTTCTAAACATTTGAATTGATATTTTTGAGAAATGTCTTTATTTTCCTTCTACCACATGCAGCTGATATAATTTATAAAGCCAAAGACTACAACAAAGTCCACACATTTTTATTAGAAAAAGGTTTTCAATACATGACAATACAAAAAGAGTGCACTTAGGTCATTTCGAGAAAAAAAAAAAGAAAAGGTTGATTTATTTTAAATGTCTCCCTTTTTTCATCACTTCTGAATCACATTTATTTATGCCAGTTAGGACTTCTGATATATTGTTCCAATAAACAAATCTGTCTAAACTCGCTGTTCCACAGAGAAGATGTGCAATATCTATAGAGGCCTAAAAGCTTGTAATCACAATTGTACAAAAAAAAATTGCTGAGGTTGGCAGGTCCTGCATATTTGTATCCACTCTCAGCTCAATAATCATCTATTCTATAAGCAAAGTCATAATCCTGTGTGGGCTCAGACTCCTGGAGTTCAGCTTCTGTGGGGGCCGCTGTGGGTGAACTGTCCAGCACAAGCCAGGAGTCCAACCAGGAGTCAGTGGTTTGTGTTGTTTGCTGGGTGGTGGTGGTGGGCAGTGGCGTGGTGGAGCTCGTACTAGTGCTGGGGGTCACAGTGGTGGACTTGTTAGCCCTCAGCCTTTGCAGTTTGCGTATGCGCATCACACGCAGACGCCGCATGTGCTCGCTTGGGGAAACAGTAGGTGGACCTCGGTGAATCCTGGCTGAACTTCGAGAGCCAGGGTTGAGAACACGAATTGGCCTCTCGCGTCTTTCCTTCATGATCTGCGTAATTCGGGCCCAGTTCGACTTAGTTAGTGTGAAGCTGCACCCTGTGGCACCAGCCTCATAGCCCACCATACAGAGCCGAGTCTGAGATGAATAACCCTCTGCTCTGGCAGTGACACGATACTCTCCTGGGTTTAGGAGACGCCAGTAATCGCCTGTGGGAGCTTGGGTGAAGGAGCAGAGAAAACAAGCTTTGAAGCTTCAATCAGAATAGCCTACACACATGCACATACATTCGTACACACACACACACACACACACACACACA